>CM076578.1:1550841653-1551011044 GCA_034641835.2 Pinus albicaulis | reverse complement strand
TCGTACCTTATAACCATTGCACTTTGATCCAATTCGTCAAAGACCTATGCCTTTATAAGCATCACTTTCAATCGTGCTTACATGGGAAGGTCCCATTCATACACCCATGAGTACAATAAACATTTACATGCCATACCTGTATTATGCATGTGGGTACCACAGTCCACATATTGTCAAAGATAAATGCCCCTGGCGTACATGTCAGCGGAAATCATCAACCAACAATTCACTACCATTCCAATGACAGAAAAAATCTGTATTTGTCAAATAGATTTGTTTTTATAGCCAAAGCATCATGAGCATGGGACATGCCCACCTCTTAGAAAAAATTGTATTTATTGTATTATACTATTTCTTGCAGGGTTCCCATGCGACATTGTCACTCTTCAACCCAGTGTAAGGTGTTTCCAACACCGTGTTACATGCAGGTCTCTCTCTCTCTCTGCAAAGTACACATAAAATAAACTATAATGTATTTTGGCTATACAGTTCTTCCTAGACCTCACACATTAGGGGGCAGCTATTATCACTAGAAAATCAAACAATAAAAGATGACATTATTAAATGTCAGTTAAAATGATTTATAGGGTTGAGGCTCATTAGAGAATCTGAATAATTTAAAAAACCTCAAGGTCCAAGAGAAATATCAAATTTCACACTCAAGACCATATCAAAATGTGCCTCCACACGCATTTTTCTTCGATAGGCATGCATTTGCACAGATTTCCCTCAAAAAGCCGTGCGAACCTGAGAGTGGCAGAATTCACTTTCCGAGACCACAAGGCACACTCTAGAAAATTGATCCAACACTTGAGGCCACCTAAGGACAACCGCCCAAGCCTCCTTAGGACCTCAAGGAAGAACACAATGGAATAATGTGGCACACAATGGAATCACCCTCCTCTCTTGGGTCACCATCCATCAATCTACCAAGAGAGGGAATGAGATTTTGAATTCTTATATAAAATGACACCAAGATATGAACAAAGGGATGACACATTGTTATGCTAGACAAAATTGCCCCAAGAAATCCAGTAGTGTGTGATCTGGAGTAGAGATAGAGGGGATTCAGTTTTTTGCCATCCAACAACTCCAATCCTTTGGAGCAGAGAGAGATACTTTGTGCCAAGGTAGCTTAGAGGTAAATACATCCTTGCATCAGGTCTTAGAAATCCCTAGTTCTAAGGGCCCCTTGGCAAGTGGGTAAATGATTCATCCTTTATTCCTACTAGCACTCAATAAGAGGGGATGTGAGTGCCACCATTTGGATTATTGAATTTGTTTGACTCTATTTAGAGATTTTGTGTTATGTGCTTTAGTTTAGTTTTTATTTTTCTCTCTATGTATGCATGATATTCTCTTATCTAGTATTCTTTATTTTTGGCATGTTCATTAACTTGTTGCCTCCCTTAATTATTTGCTTGTGACAAGGAACTTAAGAGGAAAAAGCCACTCCTCTTAAGTAGGTGTGGTTCGATACACTTGTGCACCAAATCCACCTACATACACATATACAAAGTGACACAATGATTTTCTGGACAAATAGTCCCCATAAAAACCCAATGTGGGAAAATCAGTCGACTAGCTGCTCGAGGGTTTTATTATTAAGATTTTTCTAAATATAGAAAATATGGGTTCCAAATATGGAAAACCTGACAGTGATAAAATAGATCTTCAACTCACCGGCCATTCTAAAGCCAAAATAATGACTAGTCGACACCCTGAAATGGGATTGATAGGACACAACTAAAATTAAGCCCTAGAAACCCCAGCACTGCCCCTTAAGCCCTTGTGTCAACCTCTATAGCCCCTGCGTCCCTCAGTGTTGGCCTGGAAAGGGATGCGTTACCCAAAACTGGGTGACACGATCCCTATGCTGCCCCTACGGGTCTCTGCGTAACCTATGAGGGTTTATAGCTGCCATACCCTACCCTAGGAATGACTTTGCAACACCTGCATAGCTAAAGCTTCCCCTACACTGCGCAGCTACTACCCCTGCGCTGCACAACTAATGCCCTCTTGTTGTTGAAGCCCCTGCTTCTCTGCACTTCCTTTCTGAAGTTGCTCATGATCTTTTGCTGATTCTAGACACTAGGATCAGATCATCCCCTTTGTCTAAAATCCCTTCTCTACAGCTGAAACACTTCTGAGAATTCTTAGCAAGCCCTACCTTAGAATATCTGTAATATTACCAAATGGGAAAAGCAGGAATATAGTGCAAAAGCATGGAAATAGCAGTGTAAAAATTACATGAAAGCAAGAGGCCAATATGGATACCTTTCATTTATTATAACAGCAACAAAATATGCATAAGAAATGGGCCATAAGATGTACAATAAGAAATAACAAGCCTCCAATGGACAAAATACCTCAAAAGAGGTGTTGCTACTATATATAAAGAGTTGGAAGGATGTTACAACACTTTTTAAAAGGAAATTATACAAAAAATGGATATACAATAGATCTAAGGCTGATATGTGCCTCAAAAGATAGATCCAATATAGATCTGAGCATTATACAACCTCCTTTGAAGAACTCCTTAAGGGTTCTCAGCAAAACACCATGTGCAAGATGGGGATATAAGCCCTGGGTCTAAAGATCCATTGCAAAATATGGATTTGGAAAGTGTGGCTAATATGATATTATCAATAATGCAGCCTCCTCCAATAGACTCTCTAGATCAAGGGCTGATCCCTTCTCTAGAAACTCTTCTCTCCAAATGGTGTGCCAAACCACCCTGCAACTCCTCCTACAAAAATAACGTAGATCTGGATATAAAATGCACTTTAGGGGAAAATAAATGTATGGATTGATGCCAAGATCTAAAAATATGCACAAGGGCCTTCCTTACTATCCTCCCAATGGAAAGGAAGCCTTCTCCACTGAAAATAAGTAATGAGATGACCCAAAGATGGTCTCCATTGCTGCAACCTGCAAAACAACTCAACCCTCAATAGGATCTGCACTGTAAATGAAAGATGAAGCTTGGCCTTAAGCCTAAAAGTGGAAAATGTAGTACAAGACTCCTCCAAGAGCTTCTCAATGTAATAGGTGGGATTTTTGATCAGGAACACCCAGTGCTAAAAAAATAGAGAAATATATATGTCTAAACAAACCATATATTCAGAAATATCATATACATCAACATAATGATATCATTTGCCATCCTCTTCCTTCTATAAGACTCAGGTTCCAAACCCCTAAGACCAGCTAATTTATGACCCTACTTCCATGCAAAGAATCTCCATCTAAAATTGTGTTGTCTTTCGTTGATGGCCACTCCTCCATGACAACAATGTTGATTTGGTCATAGTTGACCTAGTTAAGGTGTTCCAGCCCCTTTTCACACCTAAGGGTGCTCAATTAAACTGCCAAGATCTATCCCTTTCACATTGGCATTGATTTACCCATTATTTAGGAGAATTATGGACCTCCATTGTCCTCTTATTCATAAAACAAAGCAACAAAACAAAATTTAATATTCCAACTAGCTCACGGCTAATTGGGAATATTACAGTCCTCCCTTCCCAAATGTTTCTTGTCCTCAAGAAACTGACAAGGTGAGTGTTGAAACTCTTCTCCTACATCATTGGTGACACCAACATGTGATAAGCTTCCCTCATAAGCTAAGTTTCTACCAATCCATACCTTCATGAATTGCTCCTCCAAAGTTCTTATGAGATGAAAATAATTCATCGCACAAGGAGACAATAGTTCCAATGAAACAAACATGCTTTGCCCAATGTTCTCCCTGAAACATGTAGCATAATGAACATGGAGAATATCTCTCCCACAGGGCACATACATTCCTCCCATCCTCCCTCAAATCATTCCCATAAAAAGAATAAGCACATCATCAATGTATGGGATCAAAACTAAGTACATACAAACATAAATTTGAACAAATGGAGGTGGGTCATAGTCCCACATGTGGAACCAGCACAATAAATCTCCTGACTGCATCAAATAATGATATGATAAGTGGTTTCCACACCACTTAATTTTTTCCCAAGTCTTCTCACGATGGCTGAAAGTGTGAGATATGTTTGGTGCTTTTGGAGTGCACCCACAATGATATAATATCTCCCTATGTCCTCCAAGGGAGTGACCATGTTTAGAAATTCTTATGGCCCAAAGTTGACCATGAATTTTATATGGAACAATTCTCCTCCTTGGATCTATGGCCTGAATATACATGGTAAAGGAATGCAAGTAATCATCAAATGAAACATTATGTAGATAAGCATGTTCCTTACCAAAATTTATGCTCATACAAATGGAGTGATCCATAGATATATCCCCTCTCATTCCAAAAGAAGAAAGAGGTGGCTGTGATAACCCCTCCATTGAGTTATGTATCTATCCTATATCCAAATGGGTCATGCATCTTTGAAAATGATGATATAAGTATGGCTGAAAAGGAATTCTTCATGAGCTCTTTGTAGCAACTTCTCCTTGAGCTTGGAGGCTCTATATAAGAATATCCTACCATGATAGTAGATGAATTATTCTTGAAATGAATATCCATCTTCATGTAGTTGTTCATCAAGTATCATGCATGTGAAAATATCCTTGTAATAATCCACCAACAGTTGGGATTTCCAATATGGATAAATCTTCCATATTTACAGCATTGCTGATCTATCACAAAGAAAATCTGTCATATGGCTTCCCTTCTCTTTGACATCTACCATGCCAAAGGTACATGTTGGAAGGTTGTTGCTATCACCTCCTTACTTCTCTTCTTGCATATTCTCATTCTCAAATAAAGGTTGAAGCTTTTGGAAGTTAGTCTCCCATAGGCTATCATCCATCCAAAAATTCCTAGGTTTAGCCAAAGCATGCATGTGTGGCCACCATATTCTACCATGTATAGAGAATTTCTCTTCAAATGAGAACATCTTCTGAGTCTCCATAGCGAAGGAATGTTCTCCTTGCCCCATAATGGTGTCATCCTCCAATCCTGTAGTATTTCGTCTCAACGCAGTATGAGATGTGAGAGTGGGCAATGATGATAGTGGGAGAATGTCTCCCTCCTCCGCGAGCCTACCCAATACCCTCAACACTGTATCATGGTCTTCTAATGCTCCCATTCCTCTCGGATCTATGAATGGTGCATCATGATGTGAGACATGTCTCACCAAATTTGGATTAGGTGGCCTCCCAGGTTGTTTTCCAGAAGATAATGATGTCTCATAGACCAATCTCATATTCATAATGGATGGGACTATCATGTCTCTGCTTACACTGCGAAAATCCAAATTTTTTTCTTGTGTGGAAGTTTCATGATATTTTGGTACCACTCTTAATGATGCAAGAGTCCCTATAATTGGATAAATGGCTCAATCCTCACCTCCTGGTGGTGGTGGATTATCTCCTATTATTCTAGCGTTGTGACCCCTCTCTTGTTCTTCTTCATCTTCCTCCTCATAATCTGAGAAGACCTCTATGTAGTGTGCCTTTCCTACTGCAAATCTATGTCTCAGTGCCTGAGATTCTTAGCATGTGAGTCAAATCTTCCTCCTCCTTAAGTCTCTCCAGACATCATCATGAAGATTTATTTATTTATTTTGGCTCTCCTTTAAAAGAGGAGCCTTCTCATATTTTCCCTTTAATGGAAAAGAGGGCTTATGCTGAAATGTTGCGTTTACTTTTGGCAAGGCATCTTGAAGATATCTAGCCCTTTCAATGGCATCTTGAAGGGTAGTGAGCTTGGTAGACTTAAAAAACCCACGAAGAGGTTCATCTAACCCATCAATAAACATATAGACCCTTCTCGCTGCAAATAAATTAGGAACCATAACAGTTAGTCTCGAAAATTTAGAAATATAAGTTTCTGGATTACCTGACTGTTTAATCTTTGTAAGCCCCGTGAATGGTGCTTCAGGATCTCTTCTATCAAAACTTTCCACCAGCCTCCTTGTGAAAACTTCATATGCAGTCACATTGGCATGACCCAATGTAGAGAAGCCATGGAACCACCAATCATGTGCTTCACCCTCAAGGTGCAGCGTTGCTATCTTAATGGCCTCCATTTCTGGAACTTTGTTCAACTGGAAGTATATTTCAAGCTTCTCTACCCATGATTTGGTAGTGCATTTAGATGACCCATCAATGTTGGGTAAGAAAAGCTGCCCATAGTGCGGTGTAGATCATGATTCTGAATGAATCCATCATTCCTGTTGTGATTCCTGGGTCTCCTATTGTCCTTGATTTGAAAAAATTATTGAAAACTCAAGTGGTCCTTGAATCTCTGAGTTTGAGACTCATACTACATAAAATAGTCTTCAAGGGATTCTTGTTTTTGAAACCCTTCATTTCCCACTGCCAAGAATGTAGGCATTGTAGAGAATTGCGAAACTTGTTTTTGTTGCACTGGGAGATCACTCCAGTGATGAGAAATGTCAGAGCCTTCACCATGTTGAAATCATTTAGGGGATTCCTTATATCTATCCATCCTCATCTCCTTAATTTCTCTAGAAATTTCTTACATAGCTTTGAGAATAATCTTAGGAAACTCTTTCTCTTCATCTTCTCCTCCAGATAAAGGGGTTTTACCCTTGTCTTCTTTTTCGTTTTTATAATCAAAATTCCTGTGTCTTCCTCTTTGATACCTCTTCTCTCTATCAATAAGAGGATCTCCTTATTCATATGACATATTGGTTTTTCAAGATTCACAGGCTATGCCAAGATTATGCTCTGATACCACTGTAATATTCCCAAATGGGAAAAGTAGGAATATAGTGAAAAACCATGGAAATAGAAGTGTAAACATTACATGAAAGAAAGAGGAAAATATGGAGACCTTTCATTTATTATAACAGCAACAAAATATGCATAAGAAATGGGTCATAAGATGTACAATAAGAAAGAACAAGCCTCCAATGGACAAAATCCCTCAAAAGAGGTGTTCCTACTATATATAAAGAGATGGAAGGTTGTTACAACGTTGTTTAAAAGGCTCTACTACAGAAAATGGTTATACAACAGATATAAGGCTGATATGTGCCTCAAAAGATAGCTCCAATACAGATTTGAGCTCTATACAACCTCCTTTGAAGAACCCCTTAATGGTTTTCAGCAAAACACCATGTACAAGATGGGGATCTAAGCCCTAGGGCTGAAGATCCACTAATATAGATTTGGAAAGTGTGGCTTATATGACATGATCAATAATGCAGCCTCCTCCAATAGACTCTCTAGATCAAGAGTTGATCCCTTCTCTAGAAAACCTTCTCTCCAAATGGTGTGCCAAACCACCTTGCAATTCCTCCTACAAAAATAACAGATATCTAGAAATAAACTGCATTGTAGGGGAAAATAAGTGTATGGCCTGATGCCAAGATCTAAAAATATACATGGCCTTCCTTACTTTCCTCCCAATGGAATGGAATCCTTCTCCACTGAAAATAATTAATGAGATGACCCAAAGATGGTCTCCACTGCTGCAACTTGCAAAACAACTCAACCCTCAACAGGATCTACGTTATAAATGAAAGATGAAGCTTGGCCTTAAGCCTGAAAGTGGAAAATTTAGTACAAGACTCCTCCAATAGCTTCTCAATGGAAGAGGTGGGATTCTCGATCAGGAACACCCTGTGCTAAACAACACTTAATCTCAGTTGAATAGCTAGAGAAAGATATATGTATAAATAGACCATATATTTAGAAATATCATATACATCAACATAATGAAATATGGATGCCATACTCTTCCTTTTATAAGATATGAGATTCCAACCCTAAGCCCCATTCATTTATGACCCTACTTCCATGCAAAGCATCTCCATCTGAAATTGTGTTGTCTTTCATTGATGGCCAATCCTCCATGACGACGCTATTGATTTGGTCAAAGTTGACCCAGTCAAGGTGTTTGAGCCTCTTTTCACACCTAAGGGTGCTCAATTAAGCTAAAAAGATATATCCTTTTCACATTGGCATTGATTTATTCATTATTAAGGATAATTATGGACCTCCATTTTCCTCTTATTCATAAAAAA
Source organism: Pinus albicaulis (assembly GCA_034641835.2). NCBI lineage: Eukaryota > Viridiplantae > Streptophyta > Pinopsida > Pinales > Pinaceae > Pinus > Pinus albicaulis. The sequence continues at coordinate 1,551,003,044 of CM076578.1, read as the reverse complement.
AAGCAGCAAAACAAAATTTAATATTCCAACTAGCTCATGGCTAATTGGGAATATTATAATCTCAGCTTAGCTTCAGTGCTCTACCTCTGTGTGTCTTTACAAATGATCCCAAGCCTTTCCTTTATACTTTTCTCATTGGAAAACCAATAGCCATGATCAGATCTTGAATCAATGGATAAGATTAAAATAAATCTTGATCCGTGTGACTTAAGACAATTTCATCACATGTTTAATTTAATTAACTTTAATTATTTAATTTTTCTAAGTTTAGACTTAGGAAATACATTAAAATAATTAATTAATTAAATTTCTCCTAAACCAGAAGAAATTTCCCAAATCCCTTTATGGGCCTTGTAGATCAAGTGTACTCTAGTACCTCCTAAAATTTTTGGAGTTAGAGCACATCCAATGCCACCCCAAATACACAAAATCTCAACACTCTCTCTTAGCATTAGGAGTGTGCTCTAGCAATACATCACACCATGCATTACAACATTTTGGGCACTGGTTTTGTGCTATTGATGCTTGGCTTGCTACCACTAAACTCCGTACTGTTGCTTCCATTCTGTACTATTGCCCATGAAACTACCACTACCACTACAACATTTGTACTGCAACTCCCTCTCAATTTTTTGTGTCCGTGCTACTCATAGCACTTCCACTGCTGATCTGTTACACTGAAATCTTTAGTTGTTGAGAGAAACAAATGAATCTCATGCCCAATATTTGATAGGAAAGTTGGTTGGGTTTCATCCTCATCACTTAAGCTCCATAGGCTGTTGGTCTGTGTTGGCATCTGAAGGATGAAGCACAACAACAACTCTGCACTGCGTAAGCAGACTCCCTCTACACTGTTGAAGTCACATCAGCCTCTTGTGTTGAAATCCCTCACATTGTTGTTGTGTTGTGTTTTCCTGATGAAGCCTCCACGTTGTTGTAGCTCTGCTTTGCGTAAGCAACTCTGCTCTGCATTGATGAAGTCACATCATCCCCTACGTTGTTGTTGCCTCTACATTGCTACCGCATCTACACTACACTGCTCCTTCCAACCTTCAGATCTCCCTCTGCTTCATCTGAGATCCATGTACCCACTGATCCACTTGTCCCGCTACTATATTAAGGCTCCCATATCTCGGATGTGATCCAAGAGATGAGCTTCTCAATGATCCTGCCAATATTTTTGTAGCTTCTCTATAGATCCATGTTGCCACACTTTCATGGTTCATGAGTGCTCATGGTTACATCATCTTCTGTCCCATCATATGCCACAAAAAAATTGGAAGAAGAAGCTTCCTTCATCCTTTTCTTCTGAGGAAAATTGCTGGAAAAATGTCCTAATTCACCACATTGGAAGCACTTGATCATTGATATATCCTTCTTCTTATTTCCCTGCCGCCTCTTTGATGCGAAGGCTGCATATTCTTCCTCTATCTTCTTCACTTTTCTCGATCCAAAGCTGTATTTCTTCTTGGTGATTATGCAGAGTTCTTATTGACGCAGAGTTTCCCACAATTTGTCCCAATCTGGGAGGTCTGCTCTACCCAAGATGCTTTGGACAAAGGTTTCCCACTAATTTGTGACTGCATTAAGTTCAGTCCTCACCATCAGCTCATCTTCCACCTTATCACCTGTTGCAGTCAACTGATCTCTGATCGACTGCAATCTGAAGAGGAAATGTTCCATGTCTTCTCCATTAGTCATCATGAATGATCACATTTAAGTCTCCAACTGCATCTTCCTTTGGAAATATTTTCCCTCGTATAGGGAGGTTAAGGCCTTCCACATCTCATTATCTATCTTCTTTTCAGCTATATGTGGGACAATATAGTCCTACATTCCATCCATGATTAGCTGCTTGGCATGTCCAGCAGCTTCATTATGCTTCCTTAGGAGACCTACATCAGTCGATGTGGCTAGAACTTGTTCTACATGGTCTCTTAGATGATATTCCTCTAGGACTATTAGGATCCTAGGCTTACAAACTGAAAATTTGGACATGCCATCCAATCTGTCCTAATCATGCATTCCATGAGGAGCCATCTTCTCTGAACATTGGATCTGCCTTTCTGTTTTCTAGAGATATGGATATAAGGCCCTTGGTGAAATAAATACCTTATGCTCCCTTTGAAAACTGATTTCCCTCCTTGGAAATATGCCAAATCAACATTGATTCAGCTCTCTTTCATCCTCTAATCAATCTAAAAGCTTGTTTGGCTAGAAAATTTCTGAGAAGCTTATCCCCTCCCGCTCTTTGTCACTAGTGCTTAGGCTAAAAATATAAAAACTTCAAAAATTTAACCCCACTAGCACCTTATCAATTTTTGTAGCTCTGCTTCAGGCTCTTCTGGATCTGACAACTTCATATCTGTGTCACACTAGTATCCCAGCGTTGCCTCTATGCTGCCTCTGTGCAGTAAGTGTGTGGGCCTACTAGGAGACAATGTTCGACTGTGTCACCCTGCCCTCTACATAATTGTGCTTCTCTGAAAACAATGTTGTCCCTTAAGATCTACCCTTTCGGTTCTCTTCCTGTTGCTTTCTGGAGAAATAACCTTCAGCCTTCTGCTGGTGACCCTCCTAGATCTACAATTGCTCTGATACCATGTGAAAATTTCTTAATGTTACAATTATGCAGAAATCTACTATTAGATATGGTTATGCTCCTCCTACTTAACTAAGTTATTAACTGAAAATTTCAAATTAATATCGAAGAAAAATACATAATAGACTTTCACCAATTCAAATCTAGAAAAATGACATTCACACCAAGAAAATGTGACACAGTGATTTTATGGACAAATAGTCCCTGGAAAAACCCAATGTGAGAAAACTAGTCTGCTAGCTGCTAGAGGGTTTTATTAGTAAGAGTTTTCTAAATACAACAAATCTGGGTTCTAGATCTAGAAAACCCGAAAGAGATAAAATATATCTGCAACCCATTGTTTGTTCTAAAGCCAAAATAATGACTGATCTACACTCTCAAATGAGATTTATAGGACTCAACCAAAATTACGCCCTAGAAACCCCAACGCTACCCCTAAAGCCCCTGCGTCCCTCAGTACTGACCTGGAAAGGGTTGTGTTACTCCAGAATGGGTGACGCAGTCCCTACAATACCCATAAGGGTATCTACGTAACTGATGAGGGTTTCTAGATGTCTTATGCTGCCCTGGGAGTGACTGAGCAACACCTGTGTAACTGAAGCTTCCCCACCACTGCGCAGCTATTTCCCTCTTGCTGCTTAAGCCCCTTCTCCTATGTGCTGCCTTTTTTAAGCTGCTCTCTATCTCTTACTAATTCTAGACACCGAGATCAAATCATCCCATTTTCTAAACTCCCCTCTCTACAACTGAAACACTTCTGAGAATTCTTAGCAAACCCTATATTATAATCTCAGCTTAGCTCCAGTGCTCTGCCTTTGTGTGTCTTTAAAAATTACCCTAAGCCTTTCCTTTATACTTTTCTCATTGGAAAACTAATGGCCATGATCAAATCTTGAATCAGTGGCTAAGATTAAAAGAATGCTTGATCTGTGTGACTTAAGACAATTTCATCACATGTTTAATTTAATTAACTTTAATTATTTATTTTTCCTAAGTTTACTCTTAGGAAATATGTTAAAATAATTAATTAATTAAATATCTCCTAAACCAGATGAAATTTCCCAAATCCCTTTCTCGGTCTTGTAGATCAAGTGTACTCTAGTCCCTTCACAAAATTTGGGAGCTATATCACATCCGATGCTACCCCAAATACACAAAATATCAACACGGGTAGCCTTCAACCTCCCTGAAATATGTGAAGGGTATTATACTAAAAAAAGGAGATATAATGAAGCCTTCCTTCTTCGCTGGATTCTTCCTCTCCTTTGCACCAAAACACAGACTCAAATCCGCACTAAGATCTCAGACTTATCCAAACTCTTGATGATCAAATGAGGCAGCGGTTTATTATATTTATAGGGATTCCCTCACTCTGCCTAGGCCGACATTATCTACTGTTGTTGGGTCGAATTTACAAGGAGTTCCTTCAACATATTTGGGCTGACTTCTTCTAGCATCTTCTATAGAATTTTGACAAGGTCTTGAGGCATATATTTACATCAATAATTTTGTCTTTACAAGTGTAACAACACTTCATATACATGGCTCTAAATTATACATTAATGAAAATATGACAAACCCCTAAATACATCAAGAAGAATTATTAGACTTATAATAAAACTCCTTGCTGATGAAACCCATGAGTCAGGAATTTACAAAATACATTTTATTATCTTTCTCCTCTTCATTACATAAATTCATAATTACAAGTCATTATGAATACCAAATCTAGTTACACTTTCCAACACTCCCTCTTAACTAGGGAGGTATTCATAATGGTACATGCTCACTTTCAATGTATTGAATCTCATAAGAAGAATTTATATTGGTAATCCATCTTTTATAGCATCATATCATCCATAATTTTCACAGTGGAAGGCCTTGACTAACAGCTCCATCTCTCCATGAGACCGTGAGTTGAAATGTTGGTGAAACGAATGATTATAGACACCTCATCATTGTCTCCAAGGTACATAATCCACCTAGGTGTTGACTGAGTATGACCTCTAAGTACTCTTCTTATCAGGATAGCTAATCCTCAAAGAATATCCATCCTTTCAAGAATACGCTTTTCATAGATTCCCTAATACATTGCAAAAGAGTATCGAATGTCAGATGATTATATAATCCTGCATTATGTATTCCAGGTGAAGATCATAATGATGTGTCTATATCTCCCTTTTAACTAAGGAGAACATATTTTATAGAGGAATATAAAGAATGCACCTAATCTTTCTTCTTGGCTTAGGAATCATAGAGTTTCTTCCAACTAATAAACATATTATCATCCTCCCTCTTAGTCAGGGACCTGTAGCAGAAATGATGAAAACATCTGATTTTTCATGAAGGAATCCTTCCTTTGATGTCATGAATTTAGGAGCCTTCAAATTTGGGATCTCTTATTAGGGCACAAATCATACATGAATTCCATCCAAGGGTCGTGTATTCTATCAGAAAGTGATCCATCGGTCTTCTCATCTGGTCTAGCATCATGTTATGCCAATTTCTTTCAAACCATATATCTTCTAAGGATATTTCCTCCTGCCATATGGTTATGAACTTGTAGAATGCATCTACTTCCGTTTGGCAGCCCCACATAAGCTCATCAGATGTTATTCAATTATAAATATGAATACTTAAATCAAAAGTTACCTCAATGATGATCTTTCACCATGACATCCTTCGTATATGTTGATGAATCTCCAAAATATAGGTATTTCCAAGGGGATTCATATTTTCCGAACTTATTATTAGAGTCTACATATCTTCCCAGGGAATTTTCTAGTCAAGTTTTCTTGGCTTCCTTGGATGTTGATTGCCTCTTTTAATGATTGCACTTTTTCGCGATCCCTTCCTTTCTCTTTTATACAATTTTATTTTATTCCTAGGGACTTCTAATTTGCATCTCCTTGATAGTGTATAATCACCTCATATTCCATAGGAGGACATATTATGTTGATTTGATTTGGTGTGGAACATTTCTATTGAAAACCTATGCATCGGAACAATTTATGCTTTCTTTGATCATACTTCTACTACCTGCAACCATATGAATAGTCTACATAGCATCCAGTATTATCATATATATACATGTACCTAATTATTTTCCTTTTGAGACATCCTATAGTAGGTTTCTTTAGAATGAAAGAGTTTCATTCTCTTGCCATGCTTCATCAATATGTCATCATAGTCTAGTCATATAATTCTGCAAGTTATAATTCTTGAAGAAACCTTTTTTCTTTCTTTCTAATCATCGAATCCAAAGAGGATTCTATTAGAAAATGTCAACACTTATTTCTTATTGATTATTGAATGATGAGCTTTGATCTTGATGAATTCCTTCTATAAATCTTGTTTTAGTGAGGTTTCCATGAGCCACTTATAATATAGATGTCACATATGTGTTAATGTCAGACCAAGAGGTAACTCGAATTGAATGATGAATTTGATAGAGGGTGCTCATGAATATATACATGGAGGTGAGATGGTTGGGATTCATTTCCCAATGTCTCTTAGACTTCCTTATTTCCTAATTTACACTAATATAAAATTTCACCCAATCCCTTAAGATTAGGTATCAACATTCCCCCCCCTTAATCTGAAGGGATTTGGGTGAGTCCAAGCATCGTTCTAAATTTTTCAAACTTTTCTCTTCCAAGTGCTTTGGTGAATATGTATGCATTCTGCTCATTTGTGGACAATGATGTATATGGATAGTTTTGACCTCAACATGATGTCAAATCAGATGCTATTTTGTATTGATGTTCTTCATTCGATCATTGAAATTTGGGTTTTGTTGAGACCTCGGAATTTTCTGCCACAACATGGGGGAAAACCACCCGGTATGGACCTTTAATCAACTCCTTTTTCATTTGGTGTAGTGGCTCCGACTGGGGATAGTGGGACTAGTTTCCCAATAAGGATGATATTGGGGTGTGTTTTGATTATACAACATGCAATGGAAAATGATTCTAATCTATCACATGCATCTATTTAACACTATCTATTCTACTATATACCTGGGGTGTTTCTTCCTTTATGCGATCAAAAAAGATATCCTTCAACTATTAGTAATGTACATTATTTAACAGTTGAAAGAGATGAAAATTATGTAAGATGATTTTTCTAACAAAATAGTTTGATTAGAAGAATTGTGAAAAATATATCGCATTCATATGTGTGATTATATATTCAATAAGAAATAAAATACAAATATTAGTACAAAAGTGCTTTTAACATTCATCTATAATGACATTTCAAATATATAATGCAATAAAAACATGACTGTCAATCTAGAAAGAAGTAATTAATACAAGTGAATAGAAGTACCACATGTATGATGTTCTACTGATGTAAAATGGCAATAGATATTTGCTCCTCTTCACTTTAAAGAAATCTAAAGAGTAAAATAGTGCAACATTAGTTAAACAACTTCAAATGTCAAAAGATAACAGACTGTGTTCCATTAATTCATCAAAGCATTCACAAACTTACAAAAGTGAATTCTTTGACAATATTTTTAACACATTTCTAGACCCTTCTCTAAATGCATGAGAGGGGTTTAAATACTAAAATAACTATGTTTTAAAAATAGATTATTACATAAAAATAGAGGAGGTTTCAAACAATCATCCTCTTAAGACAAACTTTAACTGCAATCTAGGAAAATAAAGTAACAATATGACTATGGATTCTAGTCTTTCATTTGGATCTGATCCCAAAGTTGAAAAATATCTAGCATGGGCCTTCGAGCTAATGTAATGTTCCAAATTCTTAGCCTCCAAGCTAAATGGAACATTAGAGTTAGCATCATTGTAGGCGGTGAATAAATGGGTAGAAAAGCCCTTACAAGTCTCCTAAGGAGGATAAAACACTCCAAGTGTGTGAAAGGAGACAATTCCTTTTCTAGCTTAATAAAACACCTCCATGTGAACAGACAAAATGAAAACTCGCTTTGACCAAGTCAACAATGCGCTTTAGTGGAGGAGGAATCCTAGGATGGATAACGAATTTTGGAGGGAAATGTAACTTAAGCTAGAAGTAACCTAAGTGAGTGGGGCCAAGGACAAGAAAATTCACATATTATATAAGGAAGAGGATGGAAGCATTATTCATCATGTTGTAGATTATTTTCATTCTTGGTCGCCAAGAATTGTCGTCAGTTGGCCGCTTAGCAAGTTGCAAATGTTGTTTAGCACTGGTGTTCCTTTGGGCATGAATCCTAACTCTTTCCTTTGAGTAGCTCATTGGGAGAGTTTTTATTCATCTTTCCACATCAGGTTTTCAAAGGCAAGCTTTAGCCATCTACATCAACACAACCTTTTCCCGAGATTAAAGTGTGCTAAGTTGTTGGGTGCAACATTGAAGAAGGGATTGAAATTCCTATTTCTAATCTAGTTTCTCATCTAAGAGGAAGGTTTCCTTCACTTCATAGATCTGTTTGGAGAGCTCCAAAGAATATTTCAGATCTATGGTATTAGACCACACATTTCTCTTACCCTCCCAACGTTGTTTCTACTATGGAGGCATTTTTCAGAGGCAATGTTTATTGCATGGTTCGGGTGGTCTATCACGAGTTTCCTTGTGATTGAGAGGTTCATAATTTCATGGAGGAAGCCCTCGAGGGTTCTACATCATATTAGACATATTTTAGCCTTGTACACTAATATGCTTCATTTTTGGGTGCTGATGATTCGAAAGAAATTACCGAATATCCCATTTTGTATGTAGAGGTCTAATAAGAAACCTCATTAGCTTTTCTATTTTGTAAAGGGAGCTTAGATATATGTTCTCTAACATTTTTTATCAATACATGAGTAGATATATTGTTATTTGATCATTTTATGTGTAAATCCTCTCAATTTATAATCGCGCGCACTTTGAGCAACTACCGCGGCATTTTTATAGCCTTGGGGTTTTTCACCATTTTCGCCTACACTAGTGTGGGAGGTTTGTTTAGCCCACCTAGTTTTATTTGTTTCAAACTCTATTCTTGATTTATACGTATATTGATTATTTTATGGGATACATGAGTATACATTTTATTATTTTTATTGCATATGTTGTTGGAAATGTGTTTCGATGCATGATTTATGAGCAAGCTCAAAAGGAACATTACAAGCAGTATCAAAGCATGATCTGGCTCGGCCTATGGCTTCAAGCCAAAGTACTAAATCCATAAAGGGGAATTTTGAGATCTAAGGGGACAAATTCCGTTGCATGGGCTGCTAGGCCTCTAGACCTCATCCTTTTTTCAAAGGTGACATATCTAGTAAATGCCCCTAATACCAATCTCTAGAATAGAATTTCGATATTCCCGAGAAGGAAAAATTTCCAAGGCTATCAAGAAGGAGGGATGATTGGGCTAGAAAGCTTCATTATGTGTAGAAAGAAAGGAAGACAAGCTCACAAAAGCTTCTTCCAAAATCTATGAAGAGCTTTCAAGGAGAGTTGGAAAATATGAGATTAGAGATGGGATCTCCAAAGGAGGTTAATTCTAGAGCCGAATCTAGATTTACAGAGTGAGTTACGTGCCTACACTCCATGATGCACAACACAACAAATTCCGCAGCTATCCCGAGATGCATGGGAGGAGGAAGAATACCTAAGAGAATGGCTCTTAGTGATTTACGCCGGAGTATGAATCTCAAACTAAGAAGTTTAGAGATCATACTCGATTTCCAAGAGTTTTGGCAAGATCCAGATAGAGAAGAGCGAGTAGTAGAATGCGTATAGATTTATTCTATCTACTTTTTTTGAATCACCTACATGTTCAAAGCAGATTAAGAAGGAGCTGTCCAGTATTTATGTGCCTACACCATATTGCCGAAGATGAAGCCATTAGAGTTGCAACGCTACATTTCGCAGGTAAGGCTCATGCATGGTGTATTTTTTAATCTTATTCCTTAAAGAATGCCAATACTCTCTCTTAAGTATTCATAAAAACATTAATGGAGAAGCCTATGAAAAAATTCCTAAGATACATGAGCAAGGGGAAAGCTCGAGAAAACAAACCCTGCATGTGATGTGCATGAAGCTCCATTTCAAAACCATGAGAGGAGCTAATATATTGCATTATGTTTTTCCGAAGCAAATCCTCCCAAGCTCATATTCTTGAACAAGTGGCCATGGGGATCACTTTTTCGCAAAGGATCCAATTGTTGAGATGTTGCCTACACACATTGATGGAGGAGAAGGCAACAACGCTCGTCACATCTAGAGCATATATAGTGCCTCATGCAGAGGAGGGAGGAGCACATGCTCCCATAAGATGGATTCTGTATCTTTGCAAGAATTTCCAGATCTCATACGTAGAGGTCCAAGCACACCGCGGGAGCGCATGATTGGGCAGACCACTGAAGGAGAAGGAAGGGAGGAAGAGCAACATTAGTTGATGAGGAGCACACACCCTTCTCTCTGCTTCAAAAAGCTAATACAAGGAAGAGGTAGAATTATTTTTGTAGTAAGGGAAAGGGCAAGGTTGCCCAATCATATATGGGTCACATCGACATTGATGTCTCACTTCATGGAAGCGTTCCACCCGGGAGGCCACCTGATCTTTTAGCTTCGATGAGAGATATCTGTCTTTGGGTTCACCACTTTTCGATTTTGGAGAGGTGAATATTTTTGAAGAGAAATTTGTCATGGGGGATGTCAAAGTAGCAAAGTAACATGAGTGGAGCTTCACATGCCGTATCACCAAAGATCACATCGAGGAGGGATTGATCCTTATTGGAGTTCTTAGCTTTTGGTAGAGTACCTGCTGATCTTGGTGCATGCATGATTCTTGATGACCCGGATGGAGATGAGATAGATACATGGTGAGAGATGTGGTCATCTATTCCTATGGTAGGATCTTCTGACTAGATCTTCTAGTCTTAAGGAGAAGCCGCCACATGCAAGACATGAGGGATTTTCTTCTATGCACCTTGATGCATATTTCTAGTTGATGGAGGAGTTCACTTGGGAGGGCATTCAAGATGACATATATCAAGATATGGAGATATTCATAGCTCGGATGGTGAGGATGTCATACCCATCTTCCTACTCATATCGGGAGTGAGGGAGAATTTGGGGTTGAGCCATTTCATCTCAAGGCCTCAAGTACATGATGGGGGAGGTATCATTTAATATTTTGTTTTGTACTTCTTTCCATTATTTGAGCAAGATGATCTAACAAGAATAATCATCTCTTCTCGTATGTTATATGATGATGTACTCTGCAACTACTTGTGGCATTGATATTGTCATCTTTTGATGAGTTGTGGGGAAGCCATATGTATCTTGGTGTGCACCAATGAACCATATTGTGACTTCATGTTTTCTTATCTTATGAGATGACTATGGCAAAGAAACAGGTGGCTGGTAAAGAAACTTGTTAATTTTTATTTTTGATGTAGGCCAAGGGTGCACCGCACCGGTTCCATGAGAGGGGCTAGGATTCACTCTCCGCTTGTCATTTAGAAACTTGTTTTATTGTATCTTGCTTACATGTATTACTCGATATGTTTTTGCTCAAAGGAAGCTTGTATGATGGAGGGATGAGGTAGAAAAAAGTTGTTGTTGTTATGGTTACACGGAGAGTATGGGGAAAATTCTTCCCATACTTTTCATGATATTCCTCAAGAAAAGAAAGGAACATTCATGGTGCAAGGAGGCTACCTTTCGCATTGGAGGATAATGAGAGACTTCCATGTTGGAGGAAGATCTTCTCACATATGCGCATGATGGTGGATGACTTTGGTATATGGAATTTCAAAGAGAGGTGTCATGGAGCCTTATTACGTAGGCCCACAATGCCGTCACTTAGGAGCATGATCTTATGATGAGATATTCCAAAGGGGGGAGGTACTCCTTCTTCTTTTTTGCATTTATATGAGTAGATACTCATGGGACTTATTGGAGGATATTACTTTCTTCCCCACTCACTATGTACGGTAGAGAATTCATTTCTATACTTGTTGATTACTCTATTGAGTATTTTTACTTTCTCACCATGTTTGCACAGTGCATTGCTCCTCAAAAGAGCAAGAGTATTTTTGGGTTTCATGGTCACTTTAGGGCCAATGTTTATGATGATATTAGCCCATAGATACATGAATTTGGGCAAGTATATTGTTATTGTATCTATGTACAACTGATAGACATTGATGCTTACTTTCCCATGTTGGGAGGACATACATATTCTGCTTGTAACTTGTTGCAGGAACACTTGCCATATGACATTCTCAAGCAACAGTTGGGAGAACTGTGTTGTATCCACTAGAGAGACCATATGTATCATCCAAAATTGCACATAACCTTCAGCCATTTTCTGATTTGGATGCCATGTGGTGATGATGTGCCATTCATCTTGAATGGAATGGTTTGGGTTGGCATGACTCATGATTTTAGAGGAAGAGTCTTTGGAGGCTTAATCTTCTTCTTGCCATTGGAAGGCAATCATGTCTCAGCTCAAGATCAACATGCCCTCTATACTTATCATGAGTGGGGAGGAGGACAGCGTGGGATATGCTCTCTTGCCTATCATGTTCACTTATTCAGCCCACCTTCATTTCAAGAGCACAAGGTGGAAGAGACCTTTCTAAGTTACCATGTTGGAGGGTGACTCACTTCATTTGGATTATTGCATAGATGAGGGAGGCACTCATTCACCATAATGATCATCAATCCTACTTTGTGGATGCCATGAGACATATAGCATGTTTCCATTCACACTTTCCACCTCTGATTGATGCAGACACTTTGGTTTTGCACACTTGGGAGGGAGCATTGGAAGACAGTTAATTTGCAGATTCTCTTGATGTAGTGATGGAGGCTATTGATGGAGGCCACGCGAGGAGGAGGGGAGATATTTTGCTCTCGTTATGCATTTTCTAGAGGACAAGCAAATCTTTTGGAGGGGAGGACTGTAATGTTCCAAATTTTTAATCTCCAAGCTAAATGGAACATTAGAGTTAGCAGCAGTTGTAGCCGATGAATAAATGGGTAGAAAAGCCCCATAAGTCTCCTAAGGAAGATAAAAACACTCCAACTGTGAAAGGAGACACTCTTTATAGCTCAATAAAACACCTCCATGTGTGAACAAAGACAAAATGAAGCTTCTTTGACCAAGTCAACAGCGCAGTTTTAGTGGAGGAGGAATCCTAGGATGGATAACGCAATTTTGGAGGGAAATGTAACTTGGATTAGAAGTAACCTAAGTGAGTGGGGCCAAGGGCAAGAAAAATCACATCTTATATAAGGAAGAGGATGGCAGCATTATTCATCATGTTGTAGATTATTATCATTCTTGGGTGCCAAGAATTGTTGTTGCTTGCTGCTTAGCAAGTTGCAGTGTTGTTTAGCACTGGGTGTTCCCAGGTGGGAATCCCACCTCTTTCCTTTGAGTAGCTCATTGGGAGAGTTTGTATTCATCATTCCAAATCAAGTTTTCGGGCCAAGCTTTAGCCATCTACATTAGTACAGCTTTTCTGGAGATTGCGCAATGTTGTTGGGTGCAACAATGGAAGGGATTGAAATCCCGGCTTCTGAGCTATTTTCTCATTGGAGGAAGGTTTCCTTCACTTGAGAGATTTGTTTGGAGAGCTCCAGAGAATATTTCAGACCTTTGGTATTATACCACACATTTCTCTTACCCTCCCAGTGTTTTTTCTACTAGGGAGTGCATTTTTCAGGAGGCAATGTTTATTGCATGGTTTGGTGGCTCCGTTGCTGAGTTTCCTTGTGATTGAGAGGTTAATTCTTTCATGGAAGGAAGCCCTTGAGCGTTCTACATCAGATCAGACATATTTCATCCTTGTACACTCATATTCTTTAGTGTTGCAGTGATTATTCTATAAATTACTGAATATCCCATTTTGAATGCAGAGTGTCTGATAAGAAACCCTTGTCGGTTTCTTTTGTATTTTGTAAAGGGAGCTTAGGTCTCTGTTCTCTAACATTGTTTATCAATACATGAGTAGATATATTGTTATTTGATAATTTTATGTGTAAACCCTCTCTTAGACTGTGCAGTCACTTGAGGAGCTACTGCGACATTTTTCAGTCTTCGGGTTTTCCACCATTTTCAGCTACACTAGTGTGGGAGGTTTGTTTAGCCCACCTAGTTTGATTTTTTTCAGCTCTTTTCTTGGATTTATATTGCATATTGATTATTTTATGGGATCCAAGAGTCAATTTCAGTATTTTATTTCATATGTTGATGGAAATTCATTTCGATGCATGATTTATGAGCAGTTCTGAAAAAGGAACACTACAGCTAAGCTGGCTGTGAAATTATTGATCTGACCTATCCTTTGAATACCGCATTCAAGAGTTTTGGATGAGATAATTTTTTTGAATCTGTTAAACATTGCAGGGTATGGTATTGACGATAAGGTTTGATCAGAAAATTCCAATAATTTTCTTGATCAAACTTATTTAATTTTTTAATCGTTTCATCCTGCGTTTTTGCCTTTTGTTTCCACTGTGTTTCCAGATATTTTACTTCTAATAGCACTTCATATGTGCACTTTTTGATAGGTTCTGTTTTCACAAGTTGTTCACACACAGATTCAATAATTTCCTTTGATAATCTTAATGGTTTTGATGTTGCTTTCTCTGCTTTCTTTATCTATGTTTCCCAATCCTTGAATAACATCTCCTTGTGGAACTTATCTACCTGGGGTAGATCATCTTCCTTTCCTGAGTCTGATGCTTGCCATTGAATCTGTTCATTTATTTTCTTCTTGATCCTCTCACATTCAAGTTTCTGGATTGCTACTTGCTCGATCAATATTTCACTTGAGTCATAATAGGAGCTAGTGATATAAGCTTGTTGGAAAAATGCTTCTTGTTGTTGCTTAAACTTAGCATTCACATTCAATGCTTCCTTTCTGAATTGATCTAGTTGTGGCTGGCTTTCTAATATGTTCATCGTTGCTTCCATTTTTTCTTACTTATCAGTGAGTTGTACTTGATGCTGCAAATTAAGAATTTCAAAATCCTTTTGACATTGGGACATCCTCAATTCTATTTTCTCGCTGGAGTCAGAATTTTCTTGGTGTAACAACCTCTCTTATTTTTGTATTCTGTCTTCTTTCAGATTTAGTAACGTTTTAAGCTCAGTGGATTTATCAACAATGGAAATAGCATATGCCCCTGAAAAATGTGATAGTTTGGTTAAATGCTCAGTAGGATCAATTAGAGGATCATTCCATAAAACGTTTACTGATTCATTTGTAAGATCTGAGACTGTCTCATCAATTCTTCTACTTTTTCTTCTCTTTACTACAGCTTTATGAATTGGGCTGTAGAAGAAATCCAATGAAGGTATTTCCCCAACTTGTAACACTATCTATTCTATAGGATAAGCTTGAATGATCTCTCGATCATGAGTTTCAGGAACTTGTTGTAGTGGAGTAACAGTTTCCACTAACTTCTAAGATTGTTCTGGCATCTGAAAACTAGTAGCTTGATCAATATTGGGATTTGTTTGAGGAGTTTTTATTGCTTTAGAAAACTCATCCCATTCACTATTCAAATTATTTGAGTAATATTTTCCTGACTGATCAAGTGTATCTTGATTGTGCTGAACTTCTTGAAAAGTTGACTTTTTTCCATTGCTTCCTCCTTTCTCCTTCATTTCAATCTCTTTGATCACTTAATCTATTATATTTTTTGAGTTTTCATTTATTTTTTTGAATTCATTTTTAGAATGACCCGAATTTTGAGATTGATGCTCTAACTATCCTAACTCATCTTCATACATTTCTTTCACTTCATTATCTAAGCTAATACTTGGAGTAGGTTTGTTGGCATCTTCAATAGTCAATAAATCCAGAGGAATATTTTCCAATCTCTTACTTCTATATGCTTGGAAAGCTTCCAAGTCATCTTGATTGAGTTGATTGGATGCAAACTTAAGTATATTTGAAAAATTTTCAATGCCTTGAAAGAAATCATCAAAAATATCTATCTCTTTCACAAAAGGTTTTACTTTAAGCTCTGTGATGTAGTTTTTAATCACATCATTAAGGTCATATGGTCATCTTTGCATTATAGCCAACTTCAATAGATTAACCTTTGAAACTTATTTATAGGCATGACCAATATAAAAAAATGAAAAAGTACCGCACTGTAAAGGGAAATTAGGCCAAACGACCTTCTTAGCATCTTTAAGCTGTTTTGAAATACCATTTACAACAAGCTGGTAGGAAATACCTCTTACAATTAACTTATCATGAACATAATATGAAAAGACGTGAGGAGAAGCATAACTCCAAAATACTCTGATATATGTGAAATGTTTCTCTGCAAACCATCGAGCAACGGGCAGAATGTCTGTACTAGCTTCTTTGGAAACCCTACAGGCTTTCTCATTGAATATAATCTAATGCATAGGCAACATGACTCTATGGAAAATTTTGTAAAAATTCAAATTTTAGTCTAAATCCAGAGGGCTCTGTGGTAAATGTGGATTTAAGGAGGGTCTTGGGTCATCCATTTCCATCCCACGGTAGGAAAACTAGAAGAAAAGAAAATTGTGTCCATGACATATGCACTTATGTAAAAGGGGGGTATTTCTCTAGATGAAACACTTCTTTTATTCCTATACTTCATGATATTTCTATCTAAATTATCAAATAGGATATTTTCCCAATTTAGAATTAAGGAATTGATGATTGTGTCAATTAATAGGACCCAATCTATAGAAAACCTAGTGGTGTCTGGTTTTTCATATAATATAGACATCATAACAGCAGCATAAAAATAAGGGGAAGGAATTTGTGCTATTGGTTACATACCAAGTTTATCTCGTTTAAGCTTGCTCTAGTCTTCCTTCCATTCCTTTATGACTTTCATCAGGTCTGGATGTTTTGCTCTAAAGCTTTGAAGAAAAGCTTTGTCATAGGTTTGTTGTGGGATGGGTAAGTGGTACATTATCCTTAAATATTCTTCCCTGAATGACCCAATATTCTTGCCTTTTGAATATTTGAATGTACTATCTTATATGTTCAAGTGGTCAATTACCCACTTAACCATATCTATATAAGAGAGAATATTTGGCCTTGTTGCTACCTTATGGATTAATGAGCATGAAACGACGACATAGGTCAGGTCTGAAGAAAAAGACGTGCCTGCTGAAGAAACTTTGACTATTACCATTGTATTTTCATCCTCGAAAATATTATGCATTGCTTTCCATGAAGAACTTCCACAATCCTTGTTGCAGGTGGTGTCTGAGAACAGGGGAGACATATCAAAGTTCTCAGTAGATGGTGCTTGGGAAATTTATTTTCATTTCTTGCTCATTTCTATTTTCCTTGCTCCTTTTTGTGGATCTCGTATTCAGTTTGATTTGAAATCAATCATTTTTCATGCTTGAGTAATTAACTATCATTCATCATACATCACAATTTATAATTATTTCTATTTGTGATGTTACCCATAAATCCCATGAAATGCGATCTGCGCAAATCACACATCACAATTTTTATGCAGTACTGAGGTTGCTTTTATTTATATCCTGCGAAATGCGAAATTATCTTTCAAGAAATCATGTCATTGTGCTCTATCAGACCTAGGAGCTTTATGTTTATTTCTTTATTGGCTTGCCCGATCCATTTAATCTCAACTTTGAATGAATTGTTTATAATTTTTTATCGTTAAATGAGGTGTGATGCAATTTTGGTTTATAACGGTGATTAGAGTGTTTGCAATAAGAATTTGATATGACTTTGGAAAGGCTTTAGTGCATATCGCAACCCACATGACTTAGTGGATTTTAAGTCACTTAAGTTCGTAGGTTATGCAAATTGCGATGCACACTAAGAAATGAAAGAAGAAAAGAAAAAGAAACATTATTTCCTAAATTTTTTTTACTTAAAGCTAAAATTTAAATAAAATAAATTTCCTATTTATTTCTAAAGGGTCCCTATTTAGTAAAACTAAATGGGGGGTGTTCCATAGCACAACAAGTTCTTGGCCAAATTTATTTCAAAAGTGTTGTCGATCATGAGTGGAGTTGAAAGCATTTGTTTCATCTACAAATCTTCTAGGATTTTCCTGAGCCACACAATTTCCTTTATCGCTTCTGTTGCCACATATTTTTCCTCAGTTATGGAATCTGTTGGAACTGACTATTTGCGTGATCTCGAAGAGATAGCTCGTGATCCAATACTCATAGTATAACCTGAAGTAGATACCCCAGTTTCTTTATCTCCATCAAAGTCTGAATTAGAGTATCCGATCAAGCTGAAGTCACCCACCTGTGTATATTTGAGTCCAAACTCTTGAGTCACTTTCAAGTACTTTAGAACTCTTTTTGCAGCAGACCAATGTCCTTAACAAGGTTTTTGGATAAACCTGGTGAGGATTCCAATAGCAAATGATACTTTCTACAAGTTGTCTATACTTCGTTGCATCCTCAAATTCTTTCCCTTCAATGGATGTGAGCTTTAAGTTTTGTTCCATTGGAGTGGTCAAAGGATTGCATTCATCCATGCCAAACTTGTTCAAAAGATCTCTAATGTGCTTCTTTTGAGAAAGGAATATAAATTTAGGATGTTGAGTTACTTCAATACCAAGATAGTAGTGAACATAACCCAATTCATTCATTTCAAAACCTTTCTTCAATTCCTTATTTATGGATGCAATATAACTCTCATTGTTCCCTATCACCAAAATATCATCTACATACACCAAAATATATACAACTGTTTTCCCAACTTTCTTAATAAACAAATTTGCATCATCAAGATCAAAATTTTTGAAGTTAAGTTTCAGAAGATGCTCAATTAATTTCTCATACCATGCTCACGGTGCTTGCTTGAAGCCATACAAGGATTTTATAATCTTGCTTAACTTGTGTTCTTGGCCCTTCACAACAAATCCTTTTGGCTGGGACATAAAAACCTTTTCCTTTATATATCCATTCAAAAAGGTGGTTTTTACATCCATCTGATGGAATTTCCAACCCTTCTGAGCTGCTAAGGCAAAGAGTGTCTGGATGGTGGCCCATTTTGATGTGGGGGAAAAAGTTTCCTCATAATCGACCCCTTATTTATGTGAAAAACCTTTTTCCACAAGCTTGGAATTGTGATTTTCAAGTGAGCCATCCACTTTATACTTGTTCTTGTAGACCCACTTGCAGCTAATTGGTTTGGTTCCCAATGGAGGATCAACTAGCTTCTAAGTGTCATCCTTTATCAAGGCATCATACTCCTTTTTCATCGCTTCGATCCATTCATAATGAGAATCAACTTCTTTGAAGGAAGTTGGTTCAATATCTGTAGAAAAATTCAATTCACAATTATGAGCAATACCATATCAATAGGTGAATCAAAATTATCTATGTCACCTCCATTTTCCTTATGGAACTTCTTGTTCCTGTCTTTCCAACCTCATTGGGACAAACAATTTCCAGTGTCTTTGTTATCCATTTTGGGGGAACTTTCTGAGATGACCTAAGGTGCTCATTTGACTGAGTTGAGATTGAATCAAGATTCAGTCTCCAAATTCGATCAATCACATCATTCAAGGTGTCATTCGTGGTTGGTTCTTCATGTGGGGGAGAAAGTGCTTCAGAAGACAATTCCACATATTGATTCAGTATAGGAATCCCCGATTCAAGATATGGAATCTGATTATGAAATTATTGAAATGAATTTCCATGTCTAAATATATCCAAGCAATTAAGTTTCCGCTCAACAACATCATCAGTCTTGGAAGATTCAAGGAATATGACATCTCTAGATACTAACTTCATCATAGAGACGATATCCTTTGGAGGTATTGGAATACCCCAAGAAGATACATTTTAAACTTCTAGCACCAAGTTTATTTATTTTTACCTTAGGTATCAAAGCATAACAGGTGGAGCCAAAGATCCTAAAATGCTATACCAAAGGAATGTGGCCATGCCACATTTCATAAGGATTTTTATTCCTAATTGTATTAGGAGGACACGTATGGAGCAAACCATATTTAAAATTTTCATGTTCAATCTTTCAGCTACACCATTATATTGGGGATTATAGGGCATAGTTATTTGATGTTTGATCCCATGTTGGTGAAGATAGTTTTCAAATTCATTTGAAGTGTATTCTTTCCCGGTTATCAATGCGCAAAGAGCCAATATGAGTTTGTGCATCATTTTCAATCCATGCACGAAAATTCTTGAATGTTTGAAAAGCATCAGATTTTTTCTTCAATAACTAAACCCAACACATTCTGGTGTAATCATCAATAAATTTCATCATATATTTATTTCCATTTGTAGAAACAACAAGAATGGAGCCACATAAATCTGAAAGAATAACCTCAATTTTTCTATGTGCTCTAGAATGTGAATCATGAAAGGACTGTTTGCTATGCTTTCCTAGTATACAAGCATTACATTGATTAAGTTTCTTAGGAACTGTAGGTGTAATATTCCCAAATTTTCACATGATATTTGTAATATTATAGTTCTTAATTTTATTAATGAATTAAGTAAATAAAAGGGTGGAGGGACTTGTAATCCTCAAGATGAATAAATATCCACTTTTTTATGTGTGAATGTGGATTGATTAAGCCTGGATCTACATAATGGGGAAGTGGGGCAACTAGTAATGTGAATGGAGTGGAGATCATGTCTAATTAATGAGATAGATCATGGAGGTTGATGCAGTCAACTGAGATCATGGAAGGCATCTAATGTAATATCATAGATCATTCATGATGAAGTGATGGAGGAAGTAGTGCAATTAAATGCACACATGATGGAGAGAGAGTACATTGTATGTAGACATGATGGATGACTTGGAGAGAGAGCATAGTCAAACATGGAGAATTATGTCCACATTCACAAAGTAGTTTAGAGGTGGGCTAAGGCATGGGAAAGCTCATAAACTATATAAAGGAGATGAAGGAAACAATGAAGGTAGGCTATTGATTATAGATGTAAAGGTCTGTTTAGATCTAGAATTGTCATGTGATAATCCATGCTTTCTTTGGTTGTTTAGCTAAGATTGAAAGTGTTGTTTACCATTGGGTGTTCCTGGTTCAGAATCTCACATTTTTCACTGAGTAGCTATTGGAAGAGGATTGTACTTCATTATTCATCAGGAATAGGTACCACATATCATTTCCACTCTCTGCAGAACATCTACCTTCAAAAATTATGCAATTTTTGAAGATCAGTTTGGAGGTGGAGGTTGTCTTGAGTATTTCAGCTGGAGAACTGGTGTAGGATTATTACTATCGCCTCAGGCTTAAAGATCAACATTCCCAGGACTTCATTTCAGATTTGGCATCAGGCCAAACATTATTTACCTTCTATCAGCAGTATTCCCATCAAAGATTGTATAGTCCATCATTGTATATCCAAGGAAGAAGGAAGTTACTAGTATTTCAAATAGTAATCCTGTGAGGGATCATCCCCTCACCTTGCCATCACTATTACCATTAGCCTAGAGTCTATTGCAGCATATTTTAGTAGGCATAGAGACTCTCTGTCTTGTACATTGTAGTTTCTATAGCAGCTACATATTCAGTTTCTGCAACTTGGAGGAAGAAGAGGAGACAAGATCTCAAGCTCCTAGCTTGTATATCTGAAGGAGGGACCAGCCCTTAAAGCCCAGATCTGTTTGTAGAACATATTGCAGCCATATTTGGATCAGATCTAGATTTAGATCTGTATAACCCAACAGTCAAAGGGTCAAACCCCAGGAGGGTAATTTCCAAAGTTGTACATCTGGAAAATCCTTTCTGGGTTATTGTGGGTTCCCATCACATTGGCTAGATCTTAAATATTGGTATCATCAGAGCTCCTGAGCTCCATAGATCTGCATTTCCCTTTGCAGTAGTTTCACGTACATCAGTAGCAAAAGGAACGGTGCAGTACTGCTTCCTGTAAGCTCACCAATTACGCAGTGCTAGTTGTAGCATCATTGCTGGGTGATTCTAGGCCATCTCTTTGGCTAGATCTAGTCATATTTTGTACGTTCTGTAACTGAATCCTCTCCATATAATAAAAAGGATAAGCTTCTCTGTATATTATGATGTTGTCTTTAGATTTATTGTTTAGTTATTTGCAGCTCTTATATTGTGTTTTAGTAATACTACATTCTCCCTTTTGGGATATTACAGTGGTATCAGAGCATGATCTTAGGCTCAGCTTGTGGACACTTCATATTTTGCATCAAAAGAAGAAGCAGATAGATGAGATCTATCGTGAAGGAGGATTGTAGTGTTTCCAATCCTCTCTTTAGATCCATGCAAGATTGCACCAAAGGGGTTAATCAAATGAAGAGAGAAAGGAAAAAGGAGGATCCAATAAGTAGATTTGATGAGGAAGGTCCTATCAGCAGAAAAGAAGATCGATGAATCATAGATCTCCTCATAGATCTACTATGCCCACTTTCTTTTAAGAAGGTGAAAGGTGTAGAAATGAAGAAAGAAGAAAGTCTGAGACTCATGAGACTCTCAGTTTGTATCTTGAAGAGTACAAAGCACAGTCTAGAGCATTCAAAGAAAGTCTAACTCTCCAATAATTCTTTGAACTCAAAGAAGAAAGAAGATCATAGAGCAGCAATAGAAGAAAGAGGCACAATATATTTTATTTTCCTACATTTGATGGATCTTCCTCAAGCAATGTTAAGGCTTGGAGGAAAGAGTTAGATACATTTTTCATGCTACATCCTGTGGTTAAAAAAGAGGTTGTCCAAATTGCGGCACTTTATCTTTATGGTGAAGCCAATGATTGGTGGTTTGGTCACATGGAGCATGCAAAGGTGACTAAATATTCAGATTTATGTCACAAGTTGAGAAAGAAGTTTGATATGAAGAAGACAAAGATATGCAACAAAGAGACATTTCCTAAGGAAACAAAGGAAGATATCAATATTTTCACTCTGGACAAGGATTCACCACATCCACCACCAGCTACAGAAGTACTTGCATCTAGAGAAGAGGCACTTGCAGTTTTGCAATATAGTCTTCAGCTCTTGTGACTAGATTTGTTTGGTCAATTTAGTGTGTCCTAAATTGCTAACATAAATTATCAACCAGGGATTCGTAAGCTGACGAAGTGTGGCGCACTATATGTGCAAGATAACCTATCTCTTACTTTTTGTCGTTTTTGGATTTTTATGAAATTCTAAAAGACAAGTATGGTTATGGATATTCAAGGCAATGATGTCCTTTATAATGATTTACCAAATTGAAACTGAAAAAGGAATTTGAAACATACAATGACAAAACTTGAAAGGAAATGAAAATGTGCTACTGAAATGAAAAAGGTGCTGCTAATCTAATAAATCAAAACAGTGAACTAGTGAGCATGAAACCAAACTATTCTTACTGCTGTCTAAACACAAAAGAAACTATGCTGAAAGAAATCCAAAAGTTGCAATAAAGTAAATCTAAATCAAATTACATCAACTTGTCTTCTGATCCCTCATCATTAGTCCAGCTATGATTTTCTGAAGTAACCATAAACAACTTGAGTAACTGATATCTAACTTGCAGAAAGTAAACTAATATCAAACCACACATTCATAATTCAATCCCTCACCATCAGTCCAGCTGTGGCTTTCGGAGGTAACTGAAGATTTCATGCACAATTTAATATTTCTAACTTGCAGAAAGGAAACTAATATCAAACTACACATCCATAATTCAATCCCTCACCATCAGTCCAGCTGTGGCTTTCGGAGGCAACTGAAGATGTTATGAGCAATTTAATATATCTAACTTGCGGAAAGGAAACTAATATCAAACTACACATTTCATAATACAATCCCTCACCATCAGTCCAGTTGTGGCTTTCGGAGGCAACTGAAGATGTTATGAGCAGTTTAATATATCTAAATTTTCAGAAAGGAAACTAATATCAAACTACACATTTCATAATACAATCCCTCACCATCAGTCCAGCTGTGGCTTTCGGAGGTAACTGAAAATGACATGAGCAATTTAATATATCTAAATCTAACTACTGAAGCAAATGTGCAAGACTGAAATTAAACAAAGCAATACTGGAATTAAACAAAAACTAAGAAAAAATAAATTAACAGCAGAATAATATTGATTCCATGTCATTAGTCAAAAGATATGCAAATGCCCGGGCTGCCATGAAAAATTATGCTAAAAGCTATGATTTCAAAAAGCAATCTAAGTAAGGAAATATGACAAAATAGAATTGAAAGCAACTTATCTAGAAAACATGTAAAAGCCTCCTTGGATAGCAGGGGCCCTCTGCTACCAATTTGGTGAATTCCTTCAGCTCCTTAAAGATAAGATCACAATAGCATCAAAGAACTAAGCTTCTTTATTCAAAAACTCATAAATCTACATCCCATTCCATCTTGAACTTTGTTACAAATCTACTTCATCATTACTTCCTCATTACTTTCTCATTACTTCTTCATTACCTATGATAGGAGAAAACTTCTCCTATTTATACAAAATATGAGGAGACATCTCATTAATGGGAGTCCATGAATCTCTCCCTCCATCTCTAGAGTTACAATCAAAATAGGAAATGATAAGACACACGTCTTTCTAGAGTTTCAACACAACTTGAGGAATGAGACACATATCCTCTTAGAGTTTCAATACAACAAGGAAGTGAGACACATATCCTTTTGATCCCATAATCTTCTCCAACCAAATTCGAATTTGGCCTTAGAGTGCCACATAAGGGTCTTCTAGAAGTCTCCTTTTGACCTACACATGTCACAAAACTCATAACACATATATAGATATATGAAACTATGCTAATTTTCTAGTTTCTAATCATAAATTCACTTAAAATACATAAAATAAATAACTTTGGAAAACAAGGATCCTAACCCATATATTTATGAAAATGGTTACTTGATGTAGGGTTTTAAGTCAAATGGCTATGAAATAAGAGCTAAATGGTTATGACATAATGGAAATATGTATGAATATGGAGAACATTTTTGAGACTCAACATACCCCCCAACTGAAGTTGTTGCATGTCCTCATGCAACCATTGCAATGAAAATTCTCCAGCATTTCTCTACTCAAATTCTTCCTCTTCAAGCAATTAGATATGTGCTCAATTTATAGATGAAGTGTAGGTTTTTTTGTAATAATAACTTTCCAAAAATAGGCAAGACATGTTTCCAGTCATGTGGATGTCAAATGGACACTTGGATCCAAAGCTTGACACATGTGAACTCTTCTAGAAGGCAATGGCCAAGTGGAGATTGCGAAACAACGAGAATTTTGCTCCCAATGTGACCAACGCACTTTTGAATGTCGGGAAGTGCTTTGCAAAGCAGCCTTGCATGGGGCTACCTGCATATGCAACGCACTTAGGCCCCTTAGAGCCTTCGTTGGTGATCTCTCATATGCTAAATAATAAGCTTCAAACCATGGAAACCTTTTCTTGATGAAAGTATTGTTTGACTTGTTTTGTTTATTGTCTTAGGGAATATAGCAACTGAAATGATAGGGAATGTTAGACCCTTGATAATTGGTCCTGGAGATGATGCCCAGTTAACCAGGTCATTGGGAATGGTGCCCAAATTGACCTATAAAAAATATGGTTTGACATCTTTGTCTACCCATATATCTTTATTTCTTCTTTTTCATTAGGTTGGAATGATGCTTGGATCCAACAAGGCCAACAGGGCTAAGGATGAGAGCATGGCAATGCTCAATCTAATTCATAAAGCATGGGATGAAGAAATGTATCATGAGATGGAGCTTTTCCTTTATGGAAAGAACCAATTTATTTTATATATCTCATGTATTGGTGATGATGTTGGACATCATATGGTTTTCACTTGGTACTTCATGGTGGAAGGAGGACATCTAACCTTGGAGGTCATTCTATGCATTTTTGAGAGACAACTTTGGAACCAAACATGTATGACACATTGCAGGAAATGGAGGAGGCCTTCCTTACGTGGATTCCAATTGGAGGGGAATGGATGGCTTTGCATCTACTTTTGTAGTTGCTTAAGGACAAGAAACATTTTTTCGGGGAGGACTGTAATATTCCCAAATTTTCACATGATATTTGGAATATTAGATTTCTTAATTTTCTTAATGAATTAAGTAAATAAAAGGGTGGAGGGACCCATAATCCTCAATATGAATAAATATCCACGTTTTATGTGTGAATGTGGATGGATTAAGCCTAGATCTACATAATGGGGTAGTGAAGCAACTACTAATGTGAATGGAGTGGAGATCATGTCTCATTAATGAGATAGATCATGGAGGTTGATGCAGTCAACTGAAATCATGTAAGGCATCTAATGTAAGATCATAGAGCATTCATGATGAAGTGATGGAGGAATTAGTGCAATTACATGCACACATGATGGAGAGGGTGTACATCGTATGTAGACATGATGGATGACTTGGAGAGACAGCACAGTCAAACATGGAGAATTATGTCCACATGCATAGCGTAGTTTAGAGGTGGGCCAAGGAATGGGAAGACTCATAAACTGTATAAAGGAGATGAAGGCAACAATGAAGGTAAGCTATTGATTATAGATGTAGAGGTCATTTTAGATCTGGAATTGTCATGTGACATTCCATGCTTCCTTTGGTTGTTTAGCTAAGATTGAAAGTGTTTTTTAGAACTGGGTGTTCCTGGTCGGGAATCCCACCTCTTTCATTGAGTATCTCTTGGCAGAGGATTTTACTTCATTCTTCATCAGGCATTGGTGCTACATATCATTTCCACTCTCTGCAGAACATCTACCTTTAGAAATTACGCAATTTCTAAAGATCAGTTTGGAGGTGGAGGTTGTCTTCAGTATTTCAACTGGAGAACCAGTGTAGGATTATTCCTATCACCTTGGGCTTAAATATCAACATTCTCAGGGCTTGATTTCAAATCTTGCATTAGGCCAAACATTATTGACCTCCTATCAGAAGCATTCCCATCAATGATTACGCAGTCCATCATTGTAGATCTCAGGAGGAAGGAAATTACTAGTATTTCAGCTTGTAATCATGTGATGGATCATCCCCTCACCTTTCCATCACTATTAAAATCAGCCTAGAGTCTATTACAGCATATTTCATAAGGCATAAAATCTCTCCCTCTTGTGAAGCACAGTTTCTGTAGCAGCTGCATATTCAGTTGATGCAACTTGAAGGAGGAAGAAGAGGAGACAAGATCTCAAGTTCCTAGTTTGTAGATCTAAAGGATGGATCAACCCTCAAAGCTCAGATTTGTTTGTAGAAAATATTGTAGATATATTTGGATCATATCTAGCTTCAGATCTATATAACCCAACAGTCAAAGGATCAAACCCTAAGAGGGTGATTTTCCAAAGTTGTAGATCTGGAAAATACTTTCAGGGTTATCTTGGGTTCCCATCACATTTGCTAAATCTTGAATCTTGGCATCATCAGAGCTCTTGAGCTCCATAGATTTGCATTTCCCTTTGGAGCAGTTTCATGTACATCAATAGAAAAGGGACAGCGCATTATTTCTTCCTGTAATCTCACCAATTACGCAGTGCTAGTTGTAGCATCATTGCAGAGTGATTCTAGGCCATTTCTTTGGCTAGATCTACTCATATTTTGTACATTGTGTAAATGGATCCTCTCCATATAATAAAAAGGCTCAGCTTCTCTCTATATTCTGATGTTGTGTTTAGATTTATTGTTTACTTAGTTTTAGTTCTTATATTGTGTTTCAGTATTATTGCATTCTCCCTTTTGGGATATTACAGTAGGAAATCTAGTAACACCATTTTTCTTCAAAAATTGAACGTTGTCATAGTTTAAGTGTCCAAATCTACCATGCCATAAAATACTTGATGGGAATGTACCTTCATCATGATGAGAACTGAATGCAAAGTTTTTTGGGTGTGGAGCCTGATTATCTTGTTTATTTTGAATCACAGCGTTGGACCTCTGTACCTTAATGGGGTGGAAACACCGCCTGTAATTAAATGCTACCTGGGGGATCCAGCGGGGGCAGCTGCAACTTTATGGAACCCCCCACCTGGCAGGGGGTTTCGAG
The DNA here is from genome assembly GCA_034641835.2 of Pinus albicaulis. Lineage (NCBI taxonomy): Eukaryota > Viridiplantae > Streptophyta > Pinopsida > Pinales > Pinaceae > Pinus > Pinus albicaulis. The sequence continues at coordinate 1,550,975,451 of CM076578.1, read as the reverse complement.
GGTAGCGCCCCCTAAGCTAAAAACAGATGTAAAATTTTCTTGTAAAATTATAATAATTTCTAGTCAATCTGGGTTGTTCATTAGGCGGATGATCTGACAGTAGAAGATATGTTTAGTTTAGGGTTTTTTGACCTAGAAGGCAACCCCTCGCTTGTATGAAGGTATAGTATTGCGGCCATGTACTGTATGTGTATTCTCAGAGTGAGAAATAGATAGGGAGACTATGAGAGAGAACAAAGGATGTTACAACGGATTTGTTGTAGGTTGTGTCTCTTCATTTTACTGGATAATAGAAAGAAATGACTGGCTGTTTAGGGTGGACATAGCCCAAACTGGGTGAACCATGTATATCTATGTCTCTTTGGTTTTATGTGCTTTTTGTGCTTTTTTTTTCTGCATATTTTATGTGTTTCATTGCTCTGTAGTATATATAATTTTATAAAAAAGTTTTGTGCATGAGCAGAGGTACCTTGCAGCTTTCAGAGTCTTCCTTCTTCTATTCCCTTCATGAAAAGTGAGTGATCTTATGCTTTTCTGACCTCAAATTTGCCATAAAACATGTGAATGGATTTTCCTTGCTGGAAAATGTGGACCAAGGACAACAAGTTTCTCCTCAACTCAGGGAGGTATAGAACCTCATGTAGAAGATGGTCTGGAAGACCAGGCAACTTAAGCATGATTGTACCAAGCCCTAATGGCTTGATTTTATATTTCTCTGCAAATTATAATGCTCCATAAACCTTGTCAGTAGTCTTCAAAAAAATATTCTAAAAGTAATGTGACATGTTTCTCCTGAATCTGGAAACCAATCATTTCTCCAAGAAGTAAGTGAAGCATCAAACAAGTCTTCATTTACTCCAATGTTACAATGTGCTACAACATAATTATCGGATTTAGTTGCTTTACCTTTGTCTCTATCATGAATTTTACCTTTTTCTTGATTTCTTTGTTGCTCAAGTTTGTCCCAAGGAAACTTACGTGTATATGGATCATGCCAATATTTATTGCAGTGTATGCAACGAAGATTAGATTTTTCACTTTGAACTTTTCTGCCCCCCTTTCCTATGAAATTTATTCTTCCTCTTCCTCTTAGTTCACCTCTTCCTCTAAAAGAATCTTGAGAATTATTCTTCTCTATATGTGCAAAAAATACAACTTCTTTAGAAGACAGAGGGATCATCTTCTTTCCAAAATCCTTCTCTCTCTCTGCAAACGTTTTCTCAAGGGAATCAAAGGTGGTCTTCAGGGGTTTTCCACTTGCTTGCAATGACAAAATGGGAGTTGTTGAGCAGCTGCTGCAACTCAATAGAAACTTGAAATAGGAGGAGCCTTGCTGAAGATGATGCAATCTATGATGTAACCCATCTTCTTAATCTCCCAAATGAAAGGATGATCCTTTCATTGAAGATCTCACTACCCACTGAAATACTGCAACCCCCATTGCAAATGTTCTCTAGAAACTTCACAGTCAAGGAAGAGGGATGCTCTTATGCTGATAGAGAATGATTGGCCTAATGACAAGGTTGATGGAATGAATATCAGAAACTCCCTCACTGATCTCCCAAAGGAATGGAGACTCCCTCCTCTGAAATATAATGCCAGAAGTGGTGTTGTGGAACCCTCCCCTGCAACACCCAGCACACAACTCAACCACCAATGGAGACTACGTTGGAGCTGAATGGAATGCTTTGGCCTCAAGCCAGAATATGGGGAATATGAAGAACAAGCTCTTCCAAGAGCTACTCTATAGAAGAGATGGGATTCCTGCCCGGGAACACCTAGTGCTAGTAGCACTGCATCTCAGCTAAATAGCCAGAGAATGCTCTTATTTGAGAAGACAAGCAAAATGATAATCAAAAGCATGAATGAGAATGGTTGCTTCATTCTCCTTTAAAAAAAATTAAGGGTGCTTTGTCATGGGCCCCACACCTTAGGGTTTCCTCTCTATAATGATCTCCCTCTCATGCAAACTGTGTTGGCTCACCAAGTGAACCTTATCTTCTCAAACTGCGCAGTTAACTTGGCCTCTTCTAGAATTATCCACCTACAAATTGTCTCTTTTCAAACATGGGGTGTGAAATCGAGTTCTTTATTGATCCATTTTCACATTATAAGGGTTAAATATTCAATTTTTTATTATCAATGGGTTTCCTTACCCATTTATTCTCCTCCTAAATCAAAAAAAAAAAATTTTGATGTTCCATAAAATTTTTTAACATTACAGTCCTCCCCTCCCAAATGTTGCTTGCCCTCAAGCAACTTGTAAGGATAGAACTGTAGGATGTCCTCCTCCTCCAACTGTAGCATCTACTTATGATGAACCCCCCATGAAGAATTAGATGATGTATCAACAACTCATGTCCTCGATCATGTCTAGATGCATTGTACACCCTCTCCATCATGTGTGCATTAAGTGCACCACTTCCTCCATCAGTTCATCATGAATTCTCTATGATATTTCATTGATCTTAGTTGATTGCTTCAACCCCCATGATCTATCTCATTAATGATACATGATCTCCAATCCATTCACATTAGCAGTTGCTCTAATACCCCATTAGGTAGATATAGGCTTAATTAATCCACATTCACACATAAAAAGTGGATATTTATTCATCATGAGGATTATGGGTCCCTCCACCCTTTTATTTACTTAATTCATTAAGAAAATTAAGAACTCTAATATTCCAAATGTCATGTAAAAAACTGGGAATATTACAGTCCTCCAGGAAAAAAATTTCTTGCCCTCAAGAAAATGCAAAAACATCCATTTCCCTCCAAATGGCACCCACATAAAGAAGGCCTCCTCCATTTTCTACAATGTGTCATGCATATTTGGTTCCAAAGTTGTCTCAAGAATGTAAAGAATGACCTCCACCTGTATGGTTAGATGTCCTCCTTCCCCTATGAAATACGAAGTGACAACCATATGATGTCCAACATCATCATCAATACATGAGATACATAAAATATATTGGTTCCTCTCACAAAGAGAAAGCTCCACCTCACAATACATCTCTTCATCCCATGCTTCTTGAAGTACATTGAGCATTGACATGTCCTCCTTTCTAGCCCTGTTGGCCTTGTTGGTTCCAAACGTCATTCCAACACTATTCAAAAGAAGAAATAGAGACATATGGGTAGACCAAAGTGTCGAACCATATTCTCCCAATAGTAACCACCGGAGTAGAGCCTCTTGCTACCATCCTCCATCTCCTCCATGTAAGATGGACAAGCCAAACTCCCCCAAAAGTAACCAAAGAAACTAGAGATCTTGCTGCCTCTTCACATAATTAAGTGAATCATGGAGTAACAACAACATAATAATGGACATATGTAATGTCATATCAGCCCAATACAAACCAACTCCATTATCATACATCATGAGAGTAATATGCCATATTACCAATAATACAAAACACATAAACATGGGAGATGTCATGTGATGACCAAACTATCTTAAGGACAACCCAAATAAGCATGCCTTTCTTTGCTACATATTATAATTGATACACAAGGCATGAGACAAGAAAATATGAGCCTTTAGGTAGTAACCATACTCACCCAAAAGAAGTCAGCGCATCCATGCCTCCTTCCGACATTACATGAGTGTTTTTCAAGGCATGGATGAAAGAAATAGTGGCCTTTGGGTACTAACCAAACTCACCCAAGAGAAAAAAACATAACGAAGCTTCTTGCTGTCCTATGTCATATATTTTCAAGTCGTCATGCAACCCCTTGCTTATCATTCTCACCCATTCATCCCAATGTGGATTATTAATGATGTACTGCATAAACATGGTATCCTCCCTTTGTAGAATACCATCCTCCCCAAACTGATGAAGATCTTTGCACTCCATGAAATATTGAAGTGCACCTCCAATGAGATCTCTTAATGAGACCTTTTTCTCATCCATGGCCTTCCAAAACCAATGAGGTTTTGTATCTGCTGCAGGTAGAAGTCTCTCTTTGAGCTATGAGATGCTCATTGAGAAAGTGTCATCAAGAAAGGAGAAAATATTTCTCATCTTAGGATGTCTACCATTTATCATCTTAACCTTCATTGCTTCATGAGTGAAGCTACCTTCAGAATGCTCCAAGAATAATGGGACTCCTTAATTATCAATGCTACTAAGTGACAGTGTTGTAGATTTGCATGGTAATACATGTGTTTTCTCAAAGCAGAGAACAATGTTGATCCCATAACCAGTCATTGTACATAGGATCATGCTCATCCCATTTTATGAAAATCTACACTTCAACTCAAAGGGTTGAATGTAGTCCATCAATGAAAGATTTGGATAGATTTTCATTTCCTCCTTGATTACATCAAGGGTCCTCTACACTGTGATATTTTGCTGCTTCAAATCAACATTATCTTCTAACCCTTGGTTATGCATTGGCCCTGATGGAAAGTCCCCATAAGTTTCAATAAAATATACTGAAACAATGTGTGATGAATGTGTATGCATAACTTGGATCAACTGATGTGTGGGAACCTCTTGCAAGAACACAAGAGTTCCTCCAACCGGAACAATAATGTCTCCAACTACTGGTAAGAGTGATGGTTTCTCTTCTACCAATGTACTAGCGCTGGAATCTTCCTTCTCTTCCTCACATCTCCTAAATCATGCATGGGACTCTATGTGTTAAGAGCTCAAGACTATCTTACAAAGTGGCAAGTGTATCTTCTCTAGATGTAAGTACCTTTGTAGCTGGTGGTGAATGTAGTGACTTCTTTTCCAGAGTGACAAGATTGACATCCTCCCTTGTTTGCATAGGAAATGTCTCTTTGTGACACATCTCTGGTTTTTTCAAATCAAAATTTCTTCTCAAATTTTGAAAGAGATATGAATATTTAGTCACCTTTGCATGCTCCATGTGACCAAACCACCAATCATTGGCCTCACCATAAAGATGAAGTGTTGCAATCTGGACAACCTATTTTTTAGCCACAAGATGTAGCATGAAAAATGTATCTAATTTTTTCCTCCAAGCCTTAGCAGTGCTTTAGGAAGATCCATCAAATGTAGGTAAATAAAATATATTGTGAATCTTCCTTCTATTTCTCCTATAGGATCTTCTTTATTCTCTGAGTTCAAATAATTCTTGGAGAGTTATACTTTCCTTGAATTCTCTAGACTGTGCTTTGTACTCTTCAAGATATTGACTGAGAGTCTCATGAGTCTTAGGTTTTCTTCTTTCTTCATTTCTATACCTCTCAGCCTCTTCAGAGTATGTGGGCATAGTAGATCTATGAGGAGATCTATGATTCTCTGGTATTCTTTTCTGCTGATAGGAAGTGCTTGGACCTTCCTCATCAAATCTTCTTCTTAGATATTCTTTTTTCCTTTCCTTCTTCATTTGATTGACCTCCTTGGAGAGATCTTGCATGGATATAAAGAGAGGAGTGGAAAGACTATAATCCTCCTTCATGATAGATCTCATCTATCTGCTTCTTCTTTTGATGCAAAAGATGAAGTGTCCACATGTTGAGCCAAAGATCATGCTCTGATACCACTGTAATATCCCAAAAGGGAAAATGCAGTAATACTGAAACACAATATAAGAACTACAACTAAGTAAACAATAACTATAAAGACAACATCAGAATATATAGAGAAGTTGACCCATTTTATTATATGGAGATGATTTAGGTACAAAATGTATAGAAAACGAGTAGATCTAGCCAAAGAAATGGCTTAGAATCACCCAGAAAACATGCCACAACTAGCACTGCATAACTGGTGAGCTTACAGGAAGAAATATTGTGTTGTACCTTATACTGCTGATATACATGAAACTGCTGCAAAAGGAAATTCAGATCTAGGGAGCTTAAGAGCTCTGATGATGCCAAGGTTCAAGAACTAGCCAATGTGATGGGGACCCAAGATAACCAAGAAAGTATTTTCCAGATATCCAACTTTGGAAAATCACCCTCCTAGGGTTTGGTCCTTTGACTATTGGGTTATATAGATCTGAAGCTATATCTGATCCAAAGATGGCTGAAATATGTTATACAAATAGATTTGAGCTCTGAGGGTTGATCCCTCCTTCAGATCTACAAGCTAGGAGCTTGAGATCTTGTCTCCTCTTGTTCCTCCTTTAATTTGCAGCAGCTGAATATGCAGCTGCTACACAAACTATGATGTACCATAGGGAGAGGTTATATGCCTACTGAAATGTGCTGCAATAAGCTCCAGGCTAATATAAATGCTGATGGAAAGGTGAAGGGATGATCCCACACATGATTAATAGCTCAAATACTAGTAACTTCCTTCCTCCTTTGGATCTGCAATGATGGACTGCACAATCCTTGATGGGACTACTACTGATAGGAGGTCAATAATTTTTTGTCAGATGATAGATCTGAAATGAAGCCCTGGGAATGCTGATCTTCTAGCCCAAGGTGATAGGAATAATCCTACACCAGTTCTCTAGCTAAGATACTGAAGACAACCTCCACGTCCAAACTGATCTTCAGAAATTGTGTAATTCCTAAAGGTAGATGTTCTAGAGGTGATGGAAAAGATAAGTGGCACCAATGCCTAATGTAGAATGAAGTACAACCATCTTCCAAGAGATCACTCAATGAAAGAGGAGGGATTCCCGACCAAGAACACCCTGTGCTAAGCAGCACTTTCAATCTTAGCTAAATAGTCAAAGAAAGCATGGAATGTCACATGAAAATTCTAGATCTAAACAAACCTCAACATCTATAATCAATAGTCTTCCTTCACTTTTTCCTTCATCTCCTTTATATAGTTTATGAGCCTTCCCATGCCTTGGCCCACCTCTAAACTGCGTTGTGCGTGTGGACATAATCCTCCATGTTTTACTTTGTTGTCTCTCCAAGTCCTCCATCATGTCTAGATGCATTTTACACCCTCTCCATTATGTGTGCATTAATTGCACCACATCCTCCATCACTTCATCATGAATTCTCTATGATCTTTCATTAGATGCCTTCCATGATCTTATTTGACTGCTTCAACCTCCATGATCTATCTCATTAATGAGACATGATCTCTAATCCATTCACATTAGTAGTTGCTCCACTACCCCATTAGGTTGATATAGTATTAATTAATCCACATTCACACATAAAAAGTGGATATTTATTCATCATGTGGATTATGGGTCCCTCCACCCTTTTATTTACTTAATTCATTAAGAAAATTTAGAACTCTAATATTCCAAATGTCATGTGAAAATTTGGGAATATTACAGCCTTGCACTTCTTGTTTTCCCATATGGTGATCTCCTTGTCTAAGGTGGGCTTTGTTGGTGGATTTTATCCTTCTCCTTCAAAAATTCCTCTCCACAACTCATTAAAAATGAGAGTGTTCTTGATTTTCCGAGACCACTTGAGATAGTTCTCCTTGCCAGAGAGAACAACTCCCACAATAAATATGATATAATTCATTGTGAACTTTTGAAAAAAAGATTCTGCTGGAAAAAGAACTCAATTCTTTTGTAAAATGTATTCTGCTGCTAAAACTTAATTTTGGTGTAAAAATGTACTTTGCTGTAAAAACTCAATTCTGGAGTGAAAATTTCACTCTGCTGTAAAAAAATTCAATTCTAGTACAAAATATGTACTCTGATGTAAAAAAAAGTTCTATAAAAAAAATTGTAAAAATAAATAAATTTTGTTTTCTGTGTATAGGGGAGGTCAGAAATGGGGAAGGTCGACCTGGGGGAGGTAGGACCTAGGGAAGGTTGGACTTTGGGGAGGTCAACCTGGGGAGACGGAATAGGGGGAGGTGGAGTGGAGGGGAGAATGGGATGCTGGAGGCAAAGGGGAGTCGGGAGGGAGAACAGGAGGGTGGAGGGAGAGGGGAGTCAGGAGGGAGAACGGGAGGGAGAGCAGAGAGGGGAGTCAGGAGGGAGAGTCTATAGCAGGGAGAGGATTCCACTGTAAGGAGTGTGGAGGGAAGCCCAAGGTAGGAGGAGGAGGTAGGAGCGGGAGGATACAGTAGGAGTAGCGATGGGATGATGAGGAGAAGGGGCGAGAAGGGAAGTAGCAGCGGCAGGTTTAGTTGCAGGAGGATGTGCAAGGAGAAGTAGAAGGTACATCTGTGGCTGTAGTGTGAGGAGAAATCGGCAGCAGCTACAGCTGCGGTGTAAGCAGCAGAGGGTTGCGGTGTGACAGTAGAGGCTTTAAGTAAGATCCCCACAACATTTTTCCAATACAAAACTCCATCTAATATGTTAGCCACCTATAAAATTTGTTATAGAAAAAGGTGGCTAAGAATTTTTGAGCCTTCAAGGAACAAATTTTATTACTAAAAAGTGTTGGCTCTTGAAGACTCTTGGAGGCCTCCTGCCTTTGTCCATAATCTTCACTACTGGTTTATTTTACACTAAAAAAACCTGCTGATTCCCAAGGAAGAATACTGCTGCAAGCACCATTTCCCATTTCCCCTTCTTCCAAACTTACCTCATTTTAACCTTTTTCCCCCTTGACAAAATTCCCCTCTTACCCTCTAAATCCTCCCAAAATCCCCTTCCTTCACTCAAAGTACCCCTTGTTTAGCCTTTTTCCCCTTTTCCCTCTATCGTTTCCCATTACTAGCCTTGAAAACCATTAAAAACCATAAAAACCCACATTTTGGACATGTACAGGTCTTAGCCCCTTCTTGCATAAACCCCCGGTCATATGATCCTCCATGTAACCCGCGGCCCCGCAGATGGGCGCCAAGCCATTTTGAATATTAAATACATCCACCCGAAGTGTAAAACCTTTGGTTTATATATTATTTTTAACGTTTTTATTAGATTATAACTTTCTGCTGGTCCGATTTTTAAATCATTATCTACTGTCGATCTGATCTGCAGATCGATGGCGCGGAGTCCCTCACCCTGATGGTCCTCGCCATCCACTCGTTGTTGCCAAAACTGCGCGGTATCCATCACACCGCTTTTGAGCGTGGGCGGTTTTTTCCCGATCGCCAGCGATGCCATTCACCGCATGACACGCGTCCCTGCACTATTTAAAAACTGCCCCCCATCACGCATTAAAGTTCGGCAGCAAACCCGGCACGATATCGTTGTGCACCGTCCGATCTAGGGCGGGACATCCGACGGCGATCTCTCACCGAAGATGCCTGATATTTAACCAGGTTACGACATAGCGGTAACAGCATCTCCACCGTCGATCTGATCTGTAGATCGACGGCCCATATTTCATCGCCCGTTTTCTCCGTTTTGACTTTCCACCTGCCCTCCCGACCGTCGATCTCTGTGCGATCGACGGCTTTGATTTAAATTATTCTTCTGCCTTCCTTTTTTTTCCTCCTGATCAATCTCGACCGTTGGATGATGCCATCCAATGGCCCCACTCTCTCCACGTGCCTTATGAAGCAGTAAACCTATATATGCATGTATTTTATAATTTTTGTTTGTATTTTGCAGGGTTTTCAATGGTTTTTCTGCCATGTCCGAAGAAAATTCAGAAGCAGAGGGTGACGATCCTCCTGCCTTCGATCCACCAGAGAAATAATTCGCAGGTTTAAAATTTCACATTTTATCAATAATTCATAAGGTATTGATGCCACATATCCCTGCGCAGCCCTGCATACCGGAAAAAACCATAAATCAGGCACAGTCAGAGAGTATCAGTGACGAAGATCAAAGTGAACCAGGACAGAGAATGGAAGACATATTTGCGGGGATCACGGCTAAGAATGTTTATCAAAAGCCTAATCCCCGATTTAAAACACATTTTAAAGGAGATATTAAGTGTTTTATCAACAGGAACGCCTCCACCGCCACATCTGAGGAAAATTGATTCCTCCCAGCTACTAAAATGCCACCTATGCCATAAAATATTCAATCAAAGGCTGAAGTTATTGATTAAATGAATATATTCGCCTCAGCACAGCCAAAAATTTACTTCTACAAGGAAAATTAATGCAAAGGATATCTGAAGAGTAACCCTGACATCACACAGAGCCTCAAAGGTCAAAAAGAGCTCCCTTCGAGCTTGAAAATTTATGTAAATCATTTAATACAAAGGATATGTATGAAATTTTCTTCATTGAGACCCTCAAAGGCCAAGAAGCCATTAAGTCTGCATTAATTATAATTGGAGATCTTTTATTAGATCTCACCTCCTCATTCATCTATATATACTACTGCAGAAGATGAGAGAGGGGTTGGTTGACAAGGTTGCTGAACATTGTAATGTAATTGATGTTGGAAACTTCTGATTGTAAATAGTATTCACTGGCTCTTGGAGCTCTGCTGGTGCTAGATAGGTTAGGCTGAGAGGTGTAGATGGTTGCTAAAATAAAGCACTGGACTTAAAGCTATAACTAGTTTGGAGCATCAATACAAGCTAATTTATGGGATCCTAGTCTATGTTGACAGTGATGTTTTTCTCATTGTAACTCATAATTTTGTTTCTTTTTTCACTATGTTCCATTTTCTCTTATAAAGAACAGCATGCATAGAGTTAGGACCTACTGTACATCAGTAACCTTCTCTGACTGAAAATATTTATATGAACATTTTCTTATAAATTGTGTTATTTAGGAATGATTTGTTTCAGTTCAAACATAGGAATGTTGGTGTTCCCTCGTCTTATTGTCTTAGCTGAATGTTATTCTTAAATTTCATTTTCAGTATATGTTTAGTGAAGATGAACTGAGGAAGATATGGTGAGCCCTGGTCCCAGTTTCATCTCCACAACTATCTGAATGTTTCCCTTGGAATGTGTTAAAAGCTGGCTAGTTTAGAAGTACTTACCAGATCTTAGGCCATTCTGTGTTATCTTTGTGTTTGTCTTGAAAGTAACCAAGTAAATCAGAGCTAGGAGAGGATTTGTGATGAGCCTGGCCCGCTGGTTTCTACTCCAAATGTTGCCTTCAAGTTTCCCTTTGTTTTAAAATGTTTTCTATTGAAAGTGTATCAAAGGTTGGCTAGTTTAAAAGTACTTACCAGATCCTAGTTTACTTTTATGTTTTTCTTGAGTCTATGTCAAAGGCTGGCTAGTTTAGGAGTACTTACCAGATCCTGGGCTGCTCTTTGTTCCTCATCTGTTTAATTCTCCTACTTGTTGTATCATTTCATTCCATAAATAAAACTTCAAAGAGATCCTTAGACATAGATGACTTGCCCCATGGACCACTCTTGCCTCTTGCTATTCCAATTAAACCCTATTATGACTCCATAGCCCAATGAACTAAAACCTGCAATTATATATCTTTTTGGCCGAAGCTTACTCTTATTGCTCGCAACTTCTCACCTTTGGAACTCTTTGCATTTAGAACTTTCCACCTCAAACAGTAATCGTGCTCAACCATCCAAAAACAAAACAAAACCCTTGGCCTTCATAACTATCTTAATATCATTACCCCAAAACTTCAAAGACAAATCCATCTTTGCACTTATTGGAGAGATCCCTCTCTGGATTCAGGAGGGCTAGATCCTAGAATCTCAAAGTGGCTGAAAAGATGTTGTTTTTGTGATCGGACTTTGCCAATCTTGCTGATTATAGATTCCTAACATTTTTGGTGACTCCACTGGGGAAAACATCTTTCTGAGTTAATAAAAGTTCAAAAAACACATTAAAACTCTAGATAACCCCTGGTTTTATGACGATTGTTCGGTTTTCCAGTTGAGCCACCAGTAACTAACATTTCTGGCAACTCTGCTGGGGAAAAAATATTTCTGAGTTAACAAAAGTTCAAAAAACACATTAAAACTCTAGATAACCCCTGGTTTTATGACAATTGTTCGGTTTGCAAACTGAGCCACTAGTACCTAACATTTTTGGCGACTCCGCTGGGGATCGAACCCAGAATCATTTTCATGTTAGGGTAACCATAGGACATCAGATCACTCTGGGTTCCCTTAAAAACTTCATAAAACTTGTGAGTAAAAAGCAGCCTTTTCAAGCACTACCAAAGAATGGTAATCATGATAAAACTTGTTTGAATCAGTGACAAACTAGGTGAACCCTAGGGTTCTCATAAGTCTTTATCTAACCTTGAAAAATCAGTTGGCTTATCCGTAAGAATAGACTGTCTTTGTCTCATAACCGTAGCTAAGTTTTGAAACAGAGTTAGGACATTCTTAGAAACCACACAACTGAAAAATAACTCAGAAAACACCAAAAATATTTTAGATTGGTATTTAATAAACATGGTAGTGGACCATAAAACCTTTTATCTCCAAAGGAGCTAAAAATTTCCACTTGCCAACTCCACAATCTTTAAAAGATCTTAAGACTCCACTGGGAAGAACCCTTATCATTATAATATCATTCAAACTCGGTCAGAGGATTGTAGGATTAAGATTTGTGTAAACAGATTAGTTAACCTCTCAAATATTGTCATACCTAGTTGAAATTTTATTGTTTATTTGGGTTTAAAAAGCACAACATAGTGGCTCCTAGAAAGATTCACACTAGAGCCTATCCTGACCCTGATCCACCTAAGTTAGTTGATAACCCAGAAATTATCCTTAGGAAGTCTCCTAGGATTAAATTATCAATTGTTTTCAGATCACCCTTGAGAGCTAATTCAGTCCTTGAAAATATTTCAGCTCTACAACAATCACAAGTTGACTTAGTAAATCAATTTAGAACTAGGTCTCTTGGTGATTTAGATCAGTTAGATTCTGAGTCTTCACTTTCATCTCTTGAAACAAGTGAACATCCTAGAAACAGAGAAACAACACCTCCTGATTTGCATTTCCTTCACAATTTAGGTGTCTCTCATCCAAGATCAACTCATCAATCTATTCCTGGTCCATCCACTTTTGCTCACCCTACATCCACTGTTAAAACCACTTCACTTCAGCCCACTTTCCCTTTTGTTAATCCACCTCTTGTAAATCCACACCCACCACATATCATGGCAACATGGTATGCTTCCTTAGTCCTTCCTGCACCATTAGTCAATCTTCTGCAGGACTATCAGTCCAAAATTCCATTATATGATTCTAGTAATGCTACAACTGCATCACAACATGTGGATAAAATGAATGACTACTTTGACAAAAATGAAAATGATGATGATTCTTTCAAGCTTAGATTATTTTCTTAGAGCTTAGGGGGAGAAGTAAGAAAATGGTTCAAAGGTTTAACCCCCCATAGTATTAATGATCTCCAAGCCTTCCATCAAACTTTCTTCAAAAAATGGGAAGTAAACAAGAATCCTCTCCAATTCCTTTCTGATTAAAAGAACCTCCATAGAAACACTGGGGAAAGTGTGCAAGCTTATTGCACTAGATTTAACAGCGTGTATAATGCACTTTCCCCAGAACTAAAACCTCCACAAGGCTCAGCTTTAAACATGTTTCCTGAAGGGTTTGACCCTGAGATGGCCTATCAGCTGAGAGAAAGAGATTTTACAACTCTTGAGGATATGCAAACAGGCGCCCTTTCTGTGGAGGTCAACTTAATGAAAAAGAGAGCAAGAATGAAAAATGAAAAGAGAGTGTCCTTTAGAGAGGAATCTACACCCTCTACTTCCAATTCAAAAATGGAGAAAATGATGGAATAAATGATGAAATAAATGAGCCTAATTAAGAGAGCACAAGAAAGCCAAAACCAAAATGCTCCTCAAAATAGAAATCAGAACCAGAATCAGAATTTTAGAAGAAACCAACCTCCAAACAGACCCAGGGAAGATGATCAACAGATCGCTCGTCCCTTTCATCAAAATTATGTGAGTGAGGTTGAGGAAATGGATGAAATAATAGAGGATGATGATTTTGAGATTCTTTATGATAGAAAACAAGGTCTATACACACCTTATGATGACAGAAGAGATGATGATGAAAATTACTATCAAGACATGGAAAATGTCATCATAGAACCTAAAAAAGAATATAACCTTAGAAGAAAAACCAGTCAACAAACCCCCAACAATAAAACCTCTGAAAAATCTTCACAAAACATCGCTGCAACAAAGCCTAAAGTTATCAAACAAAAGGATAAAACAGTGGTTGTAAATTCTAATAATGGTAAAGAGAAAGGCACTCAAAACAATGAAAAACAGAGTGCAGACATTAGTAATACTAACACTTCAGCTAGTACTCCTGTGAAAACAACTTTGTCAAGTGTAAATAAAACAAATCAGCAAACCCATGTTGCTGATAGAATGACAGCTAATAGGGCTGAGACCAGTGCTTTAAAAAGTCAAATTCCTTTAAGCCTAGAGCAAGAAATTTCCAAAATCAAAATCTTTTTTCCCCTGACAGTGTTAGCTTCCCAACATGTATATAAGACCCAAATTTTGAAGGCTTTAAACATTGAAGAGAATGAGGACACTATCAATCTTAATGATGACCAACCAGAGCTTATTTTTGGTCCTAAGATTGAAGGTATGTATCAAGAGGGACCTGTTCCTCCCTTTTATGTAAGTTTAAATGTTCATGACAAAATTTTGCACAACGCTATGCATGATTCTGGTGCCTCCCATAATTTAATGCCTAGAGCTGTGATGGAGAGCCTTGGTCTAGAAATCACCAGACCTTATAAAGACCTTTACTCCTTTGACTCAAGCAGAGTAAAATGTTTAGGATTAATCAAAGACCTCTGTGTTAACTTAGCCCAAATTCCAGCCAAATTTTTAGTCATGGATATTGTTGTGGTTGATGTGCCCCCAAAGTATGGAATATTATTATCAAGATCTTGGGGGGCTAAGTTACAAGGGACTATGAAAATGGACATGACCTATGTGACTATCCCTGTTTTCAATCATAATAGAAGACTTTACAGGGAGTCCCATATGAAATACACAGTCACAAGTCAGGACCGACCACAAAATTCTCCTATGTATTATGTAAATACAGGCCTTGATTCTTTTATCATGTTTAATGAGGAAACACTTAGTGAACAAGTCACTTTAACAGGATTAATGGGTGATAGGGAGGAAGAGGCAAACACCACAGAACTATCAAAACAATTTGATGAACTGTTAAGCATTACCAAACTAAACGAAGGTCTTAAACTACAAGTCATGCTTCCTTTGCTTTTAAACATTGACAGTCAAGAAATTAGTCCTCAACCCAATAATATATCTAAGGAAATGAAACAAATTCAACTGAGTGTTGATACTCAAGAACAATCAGAAAGCACAGTAGTTGAAGAGGACATTCACCAAACAGATGAAATTAAAACTAGTCCTCTGTGGAGTATGTATTTTTATGGGTCCTGCACTAGAACTAACGCTGGTGCAGGTGTCTGGATTTCCAACACTGAAAATAACCACACAGAAAGCATTTACTATAAATTAAACTTTCAGTGTTCCAATAACATAGTAGAGTATGAATCCCTTCTCTTAGGTTTAAATCTATTGAAAAGGTTAGGAGCCAAAAGAATCAATGTGTATGGAGATTTAGAGTTAGTCATTAGGCAAGTCAATGGGGAGTATAACACAAATCATCCCAGACTTAGAGCCTACTGAAACGAGGTCATGGAACTTTTGAAAACCTTCGAGGAGTCCAAATTGATTTTTGTCCCAAGAAAAAGAAACATTGCGGCCCACAACTTAGCCTTTGCAGCTAGGACATGCTTAACGCCATATGAAACCAAAGACTGCACAGCTCAGATCAAATTTAGACCAGCTATGCCTGATAATGAAAATTATTGGCAGGTGTTTGAAAATGACAAACAAATAGAAGACTTCTTGCAATTCAGAAATGAATTCGAACTAAATAGTTCGGACTCAGATTATGATACAGACTGTAGTGAAGAAAATTTTCTTGGTGAAGAAGAGTTGTCTCCTGAGCTTGTCAACGTTAATCTTCTGAATAGCAAACTTAAAAACAAAAAGGAAATGACTGCAAAGTTGGAAACTCTTCATGCTAGAAATGAAAGTTTGCCAAGCATTCTAGCGCCTTTAGAAGAGTTGTTTGGTCTTAAAGATGTGGCCAAAAATCCAAAACTGGAACCTGTAGAGACTGAAGTGGAGGAGTGCAATATAGGCAGTGAAATTAAACCAAAGATGATTAAACTATCTAAAACTTTACCAGCCCACATTAAACTCAAATACATAGAGCTATTTAAAGAGTTTTCTGATGTTTTTGCGTGGAGTTACGAAGATCTTAAATCCTATGACACTGAAATAATACAACACAAAATTCCCCTCAAAGAAAACCAAAAACCATTCAAACAGAAACTGCGCAAAATAAACCCTGTTCAGTTTCCTTTGGTTCAGAAGGAGATCATGAAAATGTACGATGATGATATTATTGTCCCTATTAGATATTCTGAGTGGGTGTCTAATCTGTTATCTATTAAGAAGAAAACTACTACACCTACCTCTGCATCCAATCACTGTTGAAGCCCCATTTCAACAGTGGGGACTTGACTTCATAGGAGAAATCCATCCCCCATCTTTGCCTAGCATAGATGGATTCTCACTACCACAGACTATTTCACTAAGTGGATAGAAGCCATACCTTGTAGGCAGGTCAATGATTCAGTTATCATAAAATTTATGGAGACTAACATTCTCTCCAGATTTGGCTATCCTACTAATATCATCACTGATAATGCAGCAACATTTGGATCAAACAAGATGGTTGATTTCTGTCACAGATATCAAATAACATTGGGGCATTCCACGGCCTATTACTCTCAAGGTAATGGACTTGCGGAATCTTCAAACAAGAGTTTAGTGAACATAATCAAGAAACTGTTGGAGGACAATAAAAAGTCTTGGCACACAAAGCTAGTTCATGCACTCTGGGCTGACAGATTGACTTTGAAGAAATCTATTGGTATGTCACCTTTCCAGCCTGTGTATGGTACTGATGCAATTTTTCCAAACAGCCTTGGTGTACCAGTAATGAAGTTGATTCAAGAGTTACAAACCGAAGATAATGACATGATCAGAAGAATAAATCAAACCATTCATCTTCAACAAACCAGAGAGGAAGTTTATAACAAAGAATTACAGAAACAGATCAGCATTAAAAAAAAAATTGACAGAAGAACAAAGGCTAGCAATTTCAAAATTGGGGCCAAAGTTTTAAAGCGGGACTCAAGGAGGGAAGAAAAGGGCAAGCATGGAAAATTTGACAACTTATGGCTTGGCCCTTACTTTATTCATTCAGTTGTTGGTAACAATGCATTTTTCTTATAGGAGTTGAATGGAGAAGAATTGTTTGGGGGTCCTGTCAATGGTAGGGTGCTTAAGCATTACTTCTCTTAATCCATGTTATGTTCCATAGGTCTTTTTATCTTTTTTCCATTATAAATATTTCATCCACCATTGCATTCAAGTTCTAGAAATCAAAAATACAAAAACAATGAAAAGAAAGAAAAGAGGGCAGATTGTGAAAACAAGAAAGGTATAGCCCCATACCAAAAAAGAGAAACAATTTTGAAAGTGTGCAAGCTCAAATGCCACTCCTAAAGAACACACTTCTAGTTAGTCAAACAGCCTAATCTTGACTAATTAGTTTTAAATTTTCTACTGATATGATAGTGAATTCGATTTGCCAAATTGTTTAATCTTGGCTTATCAGTAGGTAGTTTAGGATAGAAATTAAAGGTTCAAACAAGATCAAAATCTAAGCCTAAGGTTTCAAAAAGAAAATGACTCAAATCTGCTTGAAATTCTAAGTCAAGAGATGTAAAAATCTGGCTCCAATCAGCTCAAAATCCGAACCAATTGATAAAGACAAAACAGCTCAAACAAATTCACACTAGAGCTGTAAAGAAAAGAGAAGGCCATGATGAGAAACTTTCAGATTTTAAGCCTTCCATTTTAATTTAATTTTTCTGCAAAATAAATGTCTATGGCAACTTGTTTTTATGCCATAGACGAACATCAAGTTAGACTGTTCAATCCTGACTTGAATGCTTTTTAATTTCTGTTGTAGAATTTAGAGAATAAAGTCTGTTGGACATTCTAATCCCAACAGACAGTAGATTAGGTAGAGAATCATATGGGCTCAACTGTTTAATCTAGGTCCATGGAGAAATAAGGAGTATAAATAGATAAGTTTTCCTACTTTCAAAAGAATAAAATGTTGTAAAAGATTTTGCCAATCCAAGTGCACTCTAATGAAGAAAAATGTTAGATCAGTAGGATTGGGTAGGTAGAAAGCTTGTTGATGAAAGAACCATTGTTTTTATGGCTACCAATATGTTTTCAAAAGAACATCATCTACAGGAAGAAAGGCAGCCCAATGGATCAGGCACAGGTCAACCTCCCAGAGAATGCAAGTTTGAAGTTCTTGATGCCTTCAAGAAGGCACCATCCCCAAGTGGAGCCACTGTTAGCCACCTATAAAAATTTTTATAGCAAAAGGTGGCTAAGACTTTTTGAGCCTTCAAGGAACAAATTTTATTACTAAAAAGTGTTGGCTCTTGAAGACTCTTGGAGGCCTCCTGCCTCTGTCCATAATCTTCACTACTGGTTTATTTTACACTCAAAAATCCTGCTGATTCCCAAGGAAGAATACTGCTGCAAGCACCATTTCCCATTTCCCCTTCTTCCAAAATTACCTCATTTTAATATTTTTCCCCCTTGAAAAAATTCCCCTCTTACCCTCTAAATCCTCCTAAAATCCCCTTCCTTTACTCAAAGTACCCCTTGTTTATCCTTTTTCCCCTTTTCCCTCTATCGTTGCCCATTACTAGCCTTGAAAACCATTAAAAACCATAAAAGCCCACATTTTGGACATGTATGGGTCTTAGCCCCTTCCTGCATAAACCCCTGGTCGTATGATCCTCCATGTAACCCGCGGCCCCGCAGACGGGTGCCAAGCCATTTTGAATATTAAATACATCCGCCCGAAGTGTAAAACCTTTGGTTTATATATTATTTTTTGATGTTTTTATTATATTATAACTTTTCGCTGGTCCAATTTTTAAATCATTATCTGCCGTCGATCTGATCTGTTGCTCGACGGCACAGAGTCCCTCACCCCGGTGGTCCCCGCCATCCACTCGTTGTTGCCAAAACCGCGTGGTATCCATCGCACCGCTTTTGAGCGCGGGCGGCTTTTTCCCGATCGCCAGCGATGCCATTCACTGCATGACACGCGTCCCATGCACTATTTAAAAACCGCCCCCCCATCGCGCATTAAAGTTCGACAACAAACCCGGCGTGATATCGTTGTGCACAGTCTGATCTGGGGTGGGACATCCAACGGTGATCGCTCACCGAAGATGCTCGAAAATTAACCAAGCTACGACACAGCGGTAACAACATCTCCACTGTCGATCTGATCTGCAGATCGACGGCCCATATTTCATCGCCCGTTTTCGTCGTTTTGACTTTCCACCTACCCTCCCGACTGTCGATCTCTGTGCGACCAACGGCTTTGATTTAAATTCTTCTTCCGCCTTCCTTTTTTTTTCTCCCAATAAATATCGACCATTGGATGATGCCATCCAATGACCTCGCTCTCTCCACATGCCTTCTGAAGCAGTAAACCTATATATGCATGGATTTTATAATTTTTGTTTGTATTTTGCAGGGTTTTCAATGGTTTTTCCGCCCTGTCCGAAGAAAATTCAGAAGCAGAGGGTGACGATCCTCCCGCCTTCGATCCACTAGAGAAATCATTTGCAGGTTTCAAATTTCACGTTTTATCAATAATTCATAAGGCATTGATGCCACATAACCCTGCGCAGCCTTGCATACCGGAAAAAACCATAAATCGGGCACAGTCAGAGAGTATCAGTGACGAAGATAAAAGTGAACCAGGACAGAGAATGGAAGAAATATTTGTGGGGATCATGGCTAAGAATGTTTATCAAAAGCCTAATCCCTCATTTAAAACACAGTTTAAAGAATATCTTAAGTGTTTTATCAACATGAACACCTCCACCGCCACATCTGAGGCAAATTGATTCCTCCCAGCTACTAAAATGCCACCTCTGCCTCAAAGTATTCAATCAGAGGCCGAAGTTATTGATTAAATGAAGATATTCACCTCAATGTAGCCAGAAAGCTACTTCTACAAGGAAACTTAATGCAAAGGATATCTGCAGAGCCTCAAAGGTCAAAAAGAGCTCTCTTCGAGCTTGAAACTTTATGTAAATCATTTAATACAAAGGATATGTATGAAAGTTTCTTCATTGAGCCCCTCAAAGGCCAAGAAGCCATTAAGTCTGTATTAATTATAATTGGAGATCTTTTATCAGATCTCACCTCCTCATTCTTCTATATATACTACTGCAGAAGATGAGAGAGAGGTTGGTTGACAAGGTTGCTGAACATTGTAATGTAATTGATGCTGGAAACTTATGATTGTAAATAGTATTCACTGGCTCTTGGAGCTCTGCTGGTGGTACATAGGTTAGGCTGAGAGGTGTAGATGGTTGCTAAACTAAAGCACTGGACTTAAAGCTGTAACTATTTTGGAGCATCAATACAAGCTGATTTATGGGATCCTGGTCTATGTTGACGGTGATGTTTTTCTCATTGTAACTCGTCATTTTGTTTCTGTTTTCACTATGTTCCATTTTCTCTTATAAAGAACAGCATGCATAGAGTTAGGACCTACTGTACATCAGTAACCTTCTCTGACTGAAAATCTTTATCTGAATGTTTTCTTCTAAATTGTGTTATTTAGGAATGATTTGTTTCAGTTCAAGCATAGGAATGTTGGCGTTCCCTCGTCTTATTGTCTTAGTTGAATGTTATTCTTAAATGTTATTTTCAGTATATGTTTAGTGAAGATGAACTGAGGAAGATATGGTGAGCCCTAGTCCCAATTTCATCTCCACAAATGTCTGAATGTTTCCCTTCAAATGTGTTAAAAGCTGGCTAGTTTAGAAGTACTTATCAGATCTTAGGCCATTCTGTGTTATCTTTGCGTTTGTCTTGAAAGTAACCAAGTAAAGCAGAGCTAGGAGAGGATTTGTGGTGAGCCCGGCCCGCTAGTTTCTACTCCAAATGTTGCCTTCAAGTTTCCCTTTGTTTTAAAATGTTTTCTATTGAAAGTGTATCAAAGGCTGGCTAGTTTAAAAGTACTTACCAGATCCTAGTTTAATTTTATGTTTTTCTTGAGTCTATGTCAAAGGCTGGCTAGTTTAGAAGTACTTACCAGATCCTGGGCTGCTCTTTGTTCCTCATATGTTTAATTCTCCTACTTGTTGTATCATTTAATTCCATAAATCAAACTTCAAAGAGATCCTTAGACATAGATGACTTTCCCCATGGACCACTCTTGCCTCTTGTTGTTCCAATTAAACCCTATTATGAATCCATAGCCCAATGAACTAAAACCTGCAATTATCTATCTTTTTGGCCAAAGCTTACTCTTATTGCTCGCAACTTCTCACCTTTGGAAATCTTTGCATTTAGAACTTTCCACCTCAAACAGTAATCGTTCTCAACCATACAAAAACAAAACAAAACCCTTGGCCTTCATAACTAGCCTAATATCATTACCCCAAAACTTCAAAGACAAATCCATCTTTGCACTTATTGGAGAGATCCCTCTCTGGATTCAGGAGGGCTAGATCCTCAAATCCCAAAGTGGTTGAAACAATGTTGTTTATGTGATCATACTTTGCCAATCTTGCTGATTACAGATTCCTAACATAATATACAATAACTTAAAGCCTTCTATTTGACAAATCTAGCTTTTTTTTTTTACAAAGAAGGAGGAGCATTCAGATAAAGCAACACATATATGATGTTAGCATACCAAGGAGAGTTCATGAATGTTTCTTGAATGAATGGCGCTGTGCATTCTTCTATTTCTTCCAAAATATCAACCATGTTCATATCTAAATCTTGGAATTTTGACTCAGCCATGAGTTTTTCTAATCCCTGCCCTTTGATGAGTTTGGCAGGCTTTATCTCTAAGTCATATTCTAGAATAGTGGCAATCCATTTTCCCCTTTTATCATCAGGGTCTTGACTTAGAATATTTTTTACTACGGTGTGTGGCATAAAGGCAATGATATGTGAATGTAAAATGTACACTCTAAAGTCCTTTAATGCTTTTACCAGTGCTAAGGCTTGCTTCTCCATGATATTATATTTGAGTGGAGCATCTCTCAAAGCCCTACTAAAGAAGGATATTGGCTGCTCCTTCCCCATGCTATTATTTTGCAATAATACTGCAGCTATGGTATGTTCAGATGCAAAAGAGAAGATATAGAAATCTTTGTTGAAATCAAGACTAATTAGAACCAGTGTTTGATTAAGGGCTTGTTTTACCAGTTCAAATGATTTTTTAGCTTGCATTATCCATTTAACACCTACTTCTTTCCTAAGAATATTAGTGATGTTTCTTAATAGCTCAGCAAGGTTCGAGATTAACCTTCTTAAAAATTTATCTTCCCAATGAAAGATTGAAATTCTTTGAAGTTTCTTGGGTGGCTGATATTCAATATGCCATCAATCCTTTTAGGGTCTACTTTGATCCCTTATTCAGATATTATGTGACCAAGAATATTTCCTTCTTGGAGGCCAAAGAGTGTCTTTTTGGGATTCAAAGACAAGACAAACCTTCTGCATTTCTCAAAAACCTTTCTTAAATGGATCAAATTTTCTCCATCATTTTTGGATAAGACAGTAATATCATCAAGGTAAATGATTATAATATAGCCTATGTCTTCTGAGAAGGCTATGTCCATGGCCCTCTGGAAAGTGGCCCCTGCATTCATCAAACCAAATTTCATTTTGACATACATGAATGTCCCACAAGGTGTAGTAAAAGAAGTTTTATGTTGATCACTTGGGAGCACCAAAACATGATATTAACCTGAGAACCCATCCAATAATTATATTCTTTTAGACCCAACCACCTTTTGGATTATGTGATCCATCTTCGGCAGGGGGTAATTATCTTTCAGGGAGGCTCTATTTTGATTCCTAAAGTCAATACATAGCCTAATTTCCCCTGTCTTCTTCCTAAAAAATACTAGGTTGGAAACCCATTCTGAGTTTATGAGAGAAACTATGATCCCAGCGTCGTACATTTTTCTAATCTCTTTCTCTACCAAAGGTAATAAAACAGGATTTATCCTTCTTAGTTTCTATTTGAAAGGCTTCTAATTTTCCTTAAGAAGGATTTTGTGTTGGATGATGCTAGTATCATAATATTTCATATCTTTATAGTCCCATGCAAACACATCTACGAATTCTTTGAAAAGTGCTATGTACTGTTGTTTGACATGAGCTGGGAGTGTGATGGACAACTTGATCATTTTGGGGTCAGTGAGGTTTCCTATGTTATGTTCCTCAACGTTAGTTTCTATAGGCTTTGTTTTCGGTTATTTGGCCACGTCATTGAAATCAAATAGTTGTTCTAATGGTGTAAGGCCTTTTGGTATAGTATCACCTTTACATTGTAAAACTTCAAGGTCCTTTTGGTTTGGGTTGTCCAATAACTCTGCTTTAAAAAGGTGCTCAAACTGATTTATATCAGCAGAAAGGGAGGGCTCTGTTTCAGGGGTTTGTTCCTCATTGCAACAATCCTTTTCATGGTTGGAACTTGGTGTTGCTGTGGAAAATTCATTCCTTGATTGCAAGAAATCATTTATGTGTTTATCATTTTCAAAAACTTGCCAATAATCTTCATTGTCAGACACTAATAGTCTGTTTTTCACCTTTATATTGAATTGTTCATTTATCTGTGGTATTTGGAAATTGTTGGCAGCAAATGCAAGTTCATTACTAGATGATTTTGAGCTCTTGGTACGAAAATGAGTTCATATTTTTCAAAGGTTTTAAGGAGATCAAGGGAAAAATTTCTATATTCTCTGAGTCTGGGGTTTTTGGCTGAATATTCCACTTTGATTTTCCTGATGATTAACTTAGAATCCCCTTGGATTGATATCCTCTTAACCTCTAAGTCTTTGAGCAAATGCAAGCTGAGGATGAGGGCTCCGTATTCTGCAATGTTACTTTTGCATGGGAAATATCTAGTTTATAGGAGTATCCCTTATTTGTGTTATGTATCCATACACTAGCCCCTAAACTGGCCTGGCTACAAGAGCCATCAAATCTCATCTTCCAAAGTGTTTCAATCTCATTCTCTTTTTCTTTTTGCTACCCAAGGCTACTAAGATTTGGGGCATTTCGTGGTTGAGTGAAAGGAAAATTTAAATGTTTTGGTGCACTAATTTCTTGATTATTTTCCTTTTCTTGTTGGGTGATTTCATCCTCATTGAATAAGATAAAGGAATCTAAGTCTGAATGTGTGGAATAGACAGGCGTGTTGTTGGTTTTGTCTTTGCTGCTCACCATGTATTTCATGAGCGATTCCCTATATAATCTTCTGGTTTGACTAAACACTGGTATGGTGGCATAGGACATATTCATTTGATGGCTCCCCATGATCAAGACAAAATCATGCCATATTTTGGGGGAATTTTAGCCACCACTATATCCATCACTAGGCTTTTAGCAGGAATTTGTGATAGGTTAACACACAAATATTTGATTAAGCCCAAGCATTTGACCCTTCTTGAATCAAAAGAGAATAAGTCTTTATATGGTCTAGTAATTTCTAAGCCTGGGATTTCCATCACTACTTTGGGCATGAGGTTATGTGATGCTCCAGATTCTAGCATGGCATTGTGTAGGATCTTATCATGTATGTTTACACTAACATAAAAGGGAGGTGTTAGCCCCCCTATGAAATTCTTGGCAAGCCAGCTAGGGGCTAGATTGTTTTGAGCCTTCAAGGAATGCCTTTCCCCTGAAAACCCATCCTCCTTGAAGTCTCTCAATTTTTGTGCCTAATACAAATCCTCTCTGCTAGTACATTGCTCAAAAAGGGGCCTATTATTCCCTCCTTTACCCCTGCGAAATACATCAATTCCCCTTCTTTTCCCTTTATCCGAATTCCCTTTCTTCCCCCCCAAGATTCCCCCTCTCTATGCCTAAATCCCCCAAAATCCCCTTTGAATTTCCCCATCTCCCTCATTTCCCTAGTTTCCCCCTCCATCCCCCCTACCGTTACCCTTTGATTGCCCCCAAAACGCATTAAAAATGACTTAAAATGGTGAAATTTATGTATTCTGGTCCTAGCCCCTTTCTTCATTAACCTCCGCACTTTCCTCTCCCATAAGACCCGGCGCCATGACCAACGCCAAATCCGCTAGGCGCTTAGCCCCTCCAAACCTTTCTTCGCGTGAAAAATCATCAAAAAACCTTTGCAAACGTGCATTTGTGGGTTTTAATATATTTTGTTTGATCGACGAATCTCAACCGTCCGTTAAAAATCCAATCCAATGGCGCGAAGCCCGCTTAAAATGGTGGTCCCCACACCTGCATGCGTCATACACCCTGAAACCACCTGTTTTCTTTGCACCACCGTTGCGCGCAGGGCGGTTTTCCCCGGAGCCCCAGCGATTCCACACAGCTGCTACCGTGTGTCCTTGTGTATGTTTTCGAAACCACCGTTCTTCATCGTTAAACCTATCCCCCGCTCGTTAACGTCCGGATGAGGATGTCGCGTGAAATCGCCATGGACTGTCTGATCTCGGGTGCTCCATCCAACGGCTATCCCGCGTCGTAGCTGCCCGTTCGTTAACGAACCTGCACGTTTGTTAGCCCATGTCCGCCGTGTATGTGGCCCCTTGTTCGTCATCTCCCACCGTTGATCTCTCAGCGATCAACGGTCCCGAGCTATCTCTCTGCCATTGGCTATTCCTCCATCATCTGGGTCTCCACGTCATTGTCCACTTGGCTGTCTGTACGCCACGTCACCCCCACGTGTACGCCCGTACATTCTCCGTTTCCGTCACTATATCTTTGGTTTTGTCGTGTTTTTAATGTTTTCATTTGTTTATTATGGGTATTTGCTCTGTGTTTCATTATTCCTCCACCAGAGCATTTCGCCATTGTTTTCCACGATCTTTCCCCATTTATCCATCTGCATGGCTATTTCCTGCACGTCCATTTAGTCCATCCACATCACCCGCCACCTTCGCCCATGGATTTCTTCACAGTCTTCATGTCTTGCAGGGATATTTAGAAGAAATGGCTGCCATGATACCCTTCTGCGCTACCAGGACAGGTGAACCCGAAGAAGATCTATTTTAGGAGAAGAATTTATTAGAAAGGACCAAGGAAGGTGGAGACAAGGATTTTTATTAAAGAAACAGACTTCAAACCCTGTGGGAGATCAACCAGTGCCATTTAAAGCTCGAGCTAACCTGTTAGAGGTAGAAATGAAGTAGCAGAGTACTATAGGACAAAGAAAAGAAGATTAAGGCACAATAATGAAGATCTTGAGCCTTAATTGGTGTTTAAGAGGCAAAGCATCAGTTCACAGACCCCGAGGATCGATCAAAGGATCCTGAGCGCAGGCAAAAGGTAATATCAGGGTTTTTTGTCAGCAGAATGTTTTCCTTCAGCAAGTACTGGGCACCCATACTATCTTATTTACACACCATGTCCCTGAAAATATTTCCACCAGACAACTGTTCAAAACCACTGGAGCATTTATGTGACAGGCCTTTCAGTAGTTTATTTTATTTCTGTTCAAGACACTAGGAGTACTTCAGCCAAAAGATGTCAAGATCAAATCAGGAGTGGATCATTCTCTCACAAGGAAGGTGACAGAGATTAAATACATAGCATGTCAAGTAGAATGGGTTTCGGCCCTGCATTCATTGTTGCGTTTAAAGATACATTTAATTTTCACCTACTCCTTCAGTCGATCTTAGGTTGATCCTTTGCTATAAAGCACAGAAGGAAACATTGTAATGGTTGTTGTTGAGATATCAGTGGAACGCAAGTGTTTTCCTCTTGAGACAAGTTCTCTGTGTATATTGTAAGATAGGTTGAGATTTGATGTATTCAGACAGAATGTTCAAGCTATGGGCTATGATGTACCTGATTGGTGTTGTTTTAAATATGACAAGCATGTTTCTTTGGATCCTGATCTAAAGCAGCTGGTGATGTTTTCCTTTCTCTGTATTTGTGATTGACTTGCTTTCATTTCATCATATTTCTTCAGGCTCGCATCAGAAGTTTGACATAAGATTTACCCTTGATAGGTACCTTATGTTGCTTCTCTCCCAGCCTTTATGTTTTCTGCTTATATGTGTATCTGAATGTTGATTTCAATTGATTTAACCAGTGTAGTGGATGATATTGCCTGCTCTCTGATGTATGAATTGATGAAGTCCATGTTTAGATGTTCTTGGTAGGATTTAGCTAGAAGGTTTGGGAATACTGGGGATTAGTGTTAGCCCTGTCCACTAGGATCTTTGCACGACCAGCTAACCGTTCCAAGATCCCCTGTTTTGCCTCTAATTTTGTCCAAGCAGGCCTGGAGTTAAATGACCTCTGGTCTGATCTATAGACAGAGTTGGTTGGTTCTCCTCCTTCATTTTCAGTCCTTAATGTTCCATTCCATCTTTTATTCTTTAAGATCCAAATGCTCTAGATGACTAGCCCAACTGAAAGCTTGCACATTGATTACAAATAAATCCTTTCTTGACTCCATAGCCCAATGGCTTTGATGTTCCCTGAGTTATCTGTCTCTGCCTAAGCTTCCTCTTTGCTCATCCTTGTCACATATTGGTCCTTCTTTTCCTGATTCCCTCCAACCAAACACAAACAATCAAACAAAAAACCCTGAGCCTATAACTAGCCTAAAATCTTATACTTTGAGCCTTAAAGACATAAACCTTTGGCTATCATAGAGAGATCCCTCTCTGGACCTAGGAGGGCTAGATCCTAAGGTCTGAAAGTGGTTCTATGTTGTCTCATCTTTTGGTCTTTGTCAACCTGGCCAAAACATTGGAACCCCAACAGGAGGGACAACTCCTTCTTGGTATTTTCCTTCAATTCTAGGACCAAACAATAGTTCTAGTTTGCCATTCGTCAAGTTTAAAGTATCAACATCGAAGTTTATATTCAGAGCATTCAAAAGTTTATTTTTGTACACTTCCTGAGTTACCAGTTCAGTTAGAGGCATGCTAATTTTGATCTTGGCAATTTCA
The DNA here is from genome assembly GCA_034641835.2 of Pinus albicaulis. NCBI lineage: Eukaryota > Viridiplantae > Streptophyta > Pinopsida > Pinales > Pinaceae > Pinus > Pinus albicaulis. The sequence goes on along the minus strand of CM076578.1, from coordinate 1,550,947,553 downwards.
CCTTCGAGGCTGAAAGGAATTGTTTTTTTTCGGTATATTCGCATCTGTTTCTTCGCTTATGTTTCTTTCAGCAATTTTGGCTAGTTGAGTTTTATTATGACTATTAATTGGGGCTGTTTTGATAAGACCACTAGCAGAAGTACTAGGACAACTCTTCTCAACACTTGTTTGGTTGTTTTTGTCTCTGTTTAGATCATTTTTCTTGGCCACGGTGTTGGCATTATTTGCTAATTTTTTAGGCCAATTTTCTGAGGTTTTTCCAACAGCAGTGTTAGTGTTCTTATCTTTAGAAATTTTTGGGTTCCTTTTTCTCCTGAGATCATATTGTCTGTGAAATTCCATAATGGCATTTTCGAACCCCATCCTATAATCTTCAGACTCTTCATGATTGTGTTCATTTTGTTCTGATGAGAAAAATCTATGTTCTTCCTCAGTGAGGAAGATATCATCTTCGTCATCAAATCCTATAAATTTCACATGATTTTCTTCCAACCTATCAGTTTCCCCTTCATCCTCTTGTTCTACATAGTTTTGTTGAAAGGGAGGCCTAATTTGTTGGTCATTGTCTCTATGCCTATCTTGATTGGGATCTCTTCTGATATTTGAATTTTTGTTCCTGTTTTGAGGGCTGGTTTGGTTTTCTCTAGGATGGGTTCTTTCATTTAAATTGATCCTTTCCAGCATTCTTTCCATTACCATCACTAGGTTGTCAAATTTGTCCTCAGATGAAGAAGTAGATGCCATAGTTTCATCTTTATATGTGACCCTTTTCTCCATTCTCAACCTATCTCTATTCTCAATAAAATTTGCTTCCACACTAAGAGCTCCCTTCTACATGTCTTCTAAAGTTAAGGGATCCCTTTCTCTTAGTTGATAGGCCATTTCGGGATCAAATCCTTCGGGGAATTTGGCTAAAGCCGAGCCTTGTGGAGGTTTCAAATATGGGGGTAGTGCATTATAAACACTATTAAATCTAGTGAAATAATTTTGAACACTTTCCCTAGTGTTTCTCTTGAGGTTGTTGTAATTTTTTAGTATTTGGAGAGGGTTCTTCCTAATTTCCCATTTGTTTATGAATGCTTGATGTAAAGAAGGGACATCATTTATACTATTAGGAGTTAAACCCTTAAACCATTTCTTGGCCTCTCCTCCTAAACTTTGGGCAAACATTCTCATCTTAATGGTCTCATCTTCTATTTCCATATAATCAAAGGCATTGTTCATCTTGTCTACGTGCTGTTGAGTAGTAGTGGGATCATTTTCGGTGAAATGGGGAATTTTGGACTGATATTCATTGGGTAAAGGAACCAGAGGTTGTGGTAACACTAGTGGAGCATACCATGCTGCCATGATAGGATTTTGTGGGAGGAATGGAGTGGTTTGAACAGTGGGTATATGGATGACATAAGTGCTTGGACCAGCAAGAGACTGTTGAGCAGATTTGGGGTGAGAGAAACCAAAGTTATGAATGAAATGAAGATCAGGAGTTGTGGATGGAGGGGCTTCTCTGTTGCTAATATGATGGCCACTATGTTTTGGTGAACTTAGAGGCTCAAAGTCTATCTAATATATACCACTAAGTGACTTGGTTCTTGGTAAAATTCTTGAAAAGGGTAAGTCGACTTGGGTATCTGATAGAGCTGTAAGGACTTCAAGCACACAGTTAGCTCTATGAATGGGTCTAACAATAATTTGATCCCTAGATATAGGAGACTTCCTAAGGATACTTTATGGATTATCAACTATCTTAGGAGGATTTGGGTCAGGATAGGCTCTGGTATGAATTATTTTTGAAGCCAGTATCTTAAGATTTAGATCCAAAGAAAATAAAGTTAGCCAGATATGACAATCTTTAGAGGAAAACTAGTCTTTAACAAAGAAAACTTAATCCTCGAAGTTTCCTAATCATGGGTGTGCACGAGGTTTTAATGGTAGTGAAGGCTGTCCCAGTGGAGTCTTTGTGAAACCAGGGGTAATCAGCAGACCTACTGATCACCAGTGGAGTCTTTTGGTCTTTTAGGAGTTGTGGAGTCACCAAGTGCATGATTTCGAATGTTTTGAAGCGGGTTGTTGTCCACCATCAGCAATTAACTACCAATCTAAGGATGTTTATGGGTCTTCTGAGGTCTTAAGGATGTATAAGATGTAATTCACTAAGAATTCCCACCGTGATCACCAAAATTTTTGGGTCCTATGATTTGGCTAATTGGAAAACCAAATGACAAGGCAACATTCAAACCAAGCTTTAGAGCTCTAAGATCTAGCCCTCCTAGTCTCAGAGAGGGATCTCTCAACGTGTGCAAAGATATGATTTTTTTGCTTTTAAGGGTTGATTTTAGGCTAGTTATGAAGTGAAAATTTGTTTTTTTGTTGGTTGGACATAGAAGATCTAGGCAGCATAGACAGAGTATGGAAATCTACAAGCCATTGGGCAATGGAGTCATGTGGAAGTCTAAACAGTTCCGATTGATGAATTTGGGGAACCAAAGGGCAAATCTAACTTAGTCAATGGATCTGTGGGATCATATAGGTGGGATGAGATGAACATCAAGGATTTGGAAGGAAAAGTAGAGCTTTAAGGGCTGTTAAGACTCCTTAATCATGTATACCTTTCAACGAAGGGACTTGCAACACTATCTAAACATAAAGAAATATTCAATAGCCAGGGCTAACCATGAATCCTACCAACATACTTGTTGAGGAGGTAAATCCCCTCTGCGGACATAGGCAATCCCACTAGCCCAGATCAGGTCTAGCAACAATCAAGTCATGTAAGGATGTAGGTTCCTAGTTACAAAAAGACTAATATTGTGACAAGTAGCCTACCTCAAATCCCACGCAGTGGTTGTTGAAGAAAAGATGATGTTTCCCGTCCCTCGCTTGGAATATCATGATCCTTCCATTCAACACGTCCGAACACCTGCACACATGCAAGGAAACAATGACATACAATGTAAAATCTAAAGCATGTAACCATACATCAGTCAGAGAAGATGTAATTCATTGCATAAACACATGAATGGAACCATAATCAGAGTCGCTTATATTATAAATAAAAAAGGAAAGATTACAACCAAATGCTCTGATGCTATGATCTTCCTTTGGCAAGGCTGACAGTGGAGCACATCTCAACAAAGCTTTTCAGGAATCTAGACAAAGCTCTCTCTCTTCGACTTGGATCTCAATAGCTGTCTGGCTATAGTTTCCTTCGTACAAGTTCAGTGGAATATTCCTTTTTCAGAAATATCACAAGTCTGTGCCAGAGATGGAATGCGGGGGAATTTACCAGATATGTCACCTTCTAATGAAGGATGAGATCTGGAGGCTTGCTGGCCCTTTGCAAACTCTATCTACAGATATGTGAAATTTTCTAGTAGGAATGACTAGCAATCCAAGACTGGAAAATGCATTTCCTAGAAATGGAGGCAATATGATTTGATCCCTGGTCTAGGATCCTTTGAATATATCTATCTGGAGCTAAAATCCTGAAGTGGACTAAAAAAAAATCCTTCTAGGAGCTTGAGACAAGCCTCCTTCACCTGTTAGCTTCAGAAAAGGGCCCAATGAATAGGGCTGCAACAACACTTTTCTCAACAAGGAAATTAAAGCGTTATTTCTAAGGAGCTATGTCACATGAAGATGAAATAAACCTTCAAATACAATGTAGTATAAAATGTAGACAAACTCTTGAGAAATCTATTACTCAAATCAAGTAAAGAGTCTCAATGAGACATGTGCATAGAAATGGAGAAAAACACTGCTTGCATAGTTTATTCCCAGCTAAGACTGCGCAGTCTATGGAGGTACTGCAGCAGTAAATACATGTACATGAATGATACAGAAATGTAAGCTCAAATAAGAAAGGGGGAGAAAGGTCTCAACCCCTGGAAATACAATACAACGATCCTCTAGAAGGATTGGATGGAAACTAGACAAAATGGGAGTTGCTAGGCAGCTGTTGCAACTCAATAGAAACTGGAAATAGGAGGAGCCTTGCTGAATATGATGCAATATCTGATGCAACCCCTCTTCTTAATCTCCCAAATGAAAGGATGATCATTTCATTGAAGATCTCACTACCCACTGAAATACTGCAACCCTCACTGCAAATGTTCTCGAGAAACTGCACAGTCAAGGAAGAGGGATGCTCTTCTGCTGATGGAGAATGATTGGCTTGATGCCAAGGTTGATGGAGTGAAGATAAAAAACTCCCTCAGTGATCTCCCAAAGGAATGGAGACTCCCTCCTCTGAAATATAATGCTGGAAGTGGTGTTGTGGAACCCTCCCCTGCAACACCCAGCACACAAATCAACCACCAATGGAGACTACGTTCGAGCTGAATGGAATGCTTTGGCCTCAAGCCAGAATATGGGGAATATGAATAACAAGCTCTTCCAAGAGCTACTCTATAGAAGAGATGGGATTCCTGCCTGGGAACACCCAGTGCTAACAGCACTGCATCTTAGCTAAACAACCAGAGAATGCTCTTGTCTAAGAAGACAAGCAAAATGATAATCAAAAGCATGAATGAGAATGGCTGCTTCTTTCTCCTTTTAAATAAGTGAAGGGTGCTTTGTCATGGGCCCCACACCTTAGGTTTTCCTCTCTATAATGATCCCCCCCTCATGCAAACTACACTGACTCACCAAGTGAACCTTATCTTCTCAAACTGCACAGTTGACATGGCCTCTTCTAGAATTATCCACGTGCAAATTGTCTCTTTTCACACATGGGGTGTGAAATCGAGTTATTTATTGATCCATTTTCACATTATAAGGGTTTCTTATTAAAAATTTTATTATCAATGGGTTTCGTTACCCATTTATTCTCCTCCTAAAGCAAAAACAAAAGTTTTTAATGTTCCATAAAATTTTGGAACATTACAGTCCTCCCCTCCCAAATGTTGCTTGCCCTCAAGCAAATTGTAAGGATAGAACTGTAGGATGTCCTCCTCCTCCAACTTTAGCATCTACTTATGATGAACCCCCCATGAAGAATGAGATGATGTATCAACAAAGAATCTCTATACTGCTCCTCCCAAGCATGTAAACTAGCTAGTGTGGCTATCATCATGAATATGGAATGTACTCAAGAAGGAAATAATGTGTTGTCCTAAGGTCTCCTTGAGGAATGGTGTCAAAATTAATTGGGAAGAAAATTCCCCTCATGTGAATCCTCCATCCCCAAGCAACCATCCATATGAATCTAGTCACCTCTAGATAAGGCAACTGTTGAACATCTTCTTCCACCTTGAGCTCCAAACAAGAAGGTGGGCTAAAAATATGAAAGTGGTAGGCATCATAGCCTACCCTACGCTATTCACCCCTCCACTTATGAAAATTTTAGAGTGAAGGCTAATCTTAGGCTGCTAAAATGTTACCCTCAAGTGGCAAGATGAAGTTTGGATCTCAAAGGATCTTCCCTCCATTTTGAATCAAGTTGGCCCAATTTCTCTCCTTTGTGATGGGAAGGAGATCAACACCATCATATGACTCCCCATCACTCCCATGAATCACCTCAAGAAGGAATAAATGCTGAACTATGGTGGCCACTTCATCTCTCATGCTCCCGTTAGAGCATGCCCTGCAAAAGTATGGGGATCTTCTCCCCCAAAGGACACATCCATCCCATGTGCCTCTCTCCCAATCATGCTCCCAACAATAGTATGATCCATAGTAGCATAGAGAACTAAAGTAAAATTCATGCTGGCTACCATATATATCAAGTGAGTGGAACATTGATCCCTCTTATGCAACCAGCGCAGTTTGGGCACAAACTGCAAGAGAGAATGACAAAAGATGTGGTTATTCAACCGTCGGTTTGCTGCTACATTCACCTCATGTATTTGGAGGTAATGAATGGTGTATGAGACATAAGGAACATGTCCTTAAAAATACAAATCTTCCCGAAATCCATCAAGGGGATGGCCATCAACTACACTCTTGGGCCCAAGTAGACCAAGGAGCCTTTGATAAAGAATGATCCTCCTTGGAATATCATCCTACATATACATGGTTAAGGAATCAACATGTAAATCATATAAATTAACAATATCCTTACCATGTTTTCTGCTCATGAAAAAGGAGCAATTTATAGATGAATCTACCCTCTTCCACCCAAGGAAAAGAAGTGACTGTGCCCATTCCTCCAAAGAGTGGTGTGCATATACTGCTCCAATGCCAACTGTACAAGTGGGAAGGTTGTTTTCCCTCCCTTGCTTCCCCTGCCACAACGCAGGTACTGAAAGGAGAGTGGGTAAGAATGATAGTGAGAAAATGCCACCCTCTGCTTTGTTTTTTCCCAAAACCCCTAGCGCTGTAACAAGTTGTCCCAAGGCCTCCACACTGCTAAAATCAGTGATTGATGCCTCACTATTTGAAGCATCTATCCTCATCTTCTGAACCAGTGGCCTCCTTGGTGTGATGTCTCCACTTAATGAGACATTCTCATTTGAAGATTACTGTATACATGGATGAACAACCCTATCCATGCTTCCACTGCATAGCTCAATCACCTTCCTAGGTGTAATGACCTCCAAAAATGGATAGAGATGGGCCCTCCTCATCACATGGTGCTGGTTCTCTCCTCTATATTCTTCCTGAATCTTCATGGATTTACACCTCATCTTCCATGGCACATATGAATCATGAAGTGTGCCTTGATCTCCATGCATGAGATCATGGGGACCTTCTTGCAGAGACACAAGAATACCTCTATTTGGAGCAAAAGCTCCTTCTTCCTCTACATAAGGCACTATATGATCTCTAGATTTGGTAGTGTTGTTGCCCTTTGTCTCTGCAATAAATTTGGGAAACATTCCAATAATTTGATCCATATTTGAAAAAGAGAGCTCTCTGTTTTGTTTCTCAAAGGTGTGGGATGAAATTTTGGCCTCCAGCAAGGCTTGATGCAAGTTTTCAGCTCCCAGTTTCTTGAGGTGGTTCTGTGTTTCTATGCAAGGGTTTTGTTTGAGTCCCTTGGTTTAACTCCATCTCATGAGTTCCAAGAATTTTATGATCAAGTCCTTTCACCAATGACTTAGTGAAATTCACATAAGATGAGGCTTTAACATTATCAAAAGATATGGACTCAATTTTCCACCATGCATGAGTCTTACCTCTCAAATGCGGCGCTGCAACCTTGATGATTTCTCCTTCTGAAATGTGGTGCTGTTGTTGGAAGGTGTTTAGCTCTTCCACCCAATCCTTGGTTGAATATGAAGGTGAGCCTCCAAAATTAGATAGATGAAATCTACCTTGCTACTCTTTCCCCTTCACCTTGCTCTTGCAAAACTCAGAAGAGGTGGGCTGATTTCTGAATTCATGAGTGTGAGACTCATACACCAAGAAATCACTACAGGTTTCCTCCTTAGTCACCTTTCCTCCTTTTTTAAATCCCCTCATAGGAATGCTGGGCTTTTGACTATGCTATTCATCATGGTGTATGGTTGCATGCTTACCCTCACCATGTGAAAATCTAGGGATTCCTTTAGTTTTGAACCCTCTTTGAGATTCTCCATCAATCTCCCTCCTAATCTTTCTGAAATCTTCATGTGTGCCTTGCATAAATTTGGGAAGAAGACTTGTGAGTATTTTCTTCTCCTTTCTTCCAAGAGATGGAGTCTCTCTATTTTTCAACTCCTTATTTCCTTCTAGATGAGAATACGAAGTGCAGGGGTCTCCCTTTTCTATTTTCTCTTCCTCCTTGGGGAGGCTCTTCTTGGGCTTTGAAGGCCACAGGCTGAGCCAAGAAATGCGCTCTAATACCACTGTAATATTCCTTTTTCAGAAATATCAAAATTTTTTGCCAGAGATGGAATGTAGGGCCATTTACCAGATATGTCAGCTTCTAATGAAGGGTGAGATCTGGAGGCTTTCTAGCCCTTTGCAGACTCTATCTACAGATATGTGAAATTTCCTAGTAGGAATGACTAGCAATCCAAGCCTGGAAAATGCATTTCCCAGAAATAGAGGCAGTAGGATTTGATCCCTGGTCTAGGATCCTTTGAATATATCTTTCTGGAGCTAAAATCCTGAAGTGGACTCAAAACAAATCCTTCTAGGAGCTTGAGACAAGCCTCTTTCACCTATTATCTTCAGAAAAGGGCCTAATGAAGAGGGCTGCAACAACACTTTTCTCAACAATGAAATGACATCGTTATTTCTAAGGAGCTATGTCACATGAAGATGAAATTAGCATTCAAATACATATGCAATAGAAAATGTAGACAAACTCTTGAGAAATCTATTACTCAAATCAAGTAAAGAGTCTCCATGAGACATGTGCATAGAAATTGAGAAAAACACTGCTTGCATAGTTTATTCCCAACTAAGACTGCGCAGTCTATGGAGGTACTACAGTAGTAAATACATGTACATTAATGGTACAACAATGTAAGCTCAAATAAGAAAGGGGGAGAAAGATCTCAACCCCTAGAAATACAATACAACAATCCTCTAGAATGATTGGATGGAAACTAGACAAAATGGCATTTTTACCAAAATGCCGAAGTTGTTGGGCAGCTGCTGCAAATCGATAGAAACTGGAAATAGGAGGAACCTTGCTGAAGATGATGCAATATTTGATGTAACCCCTCTTCTTAATCTCCCAAATGAAAGGCTAATCCTTTCATTGAAGATCTCACTACCCACTGAAATACTACAACCCTCACTGCAAATGTTCTCTAGAAACTGCACAGTCAATGAAGAGGGATGCTCTTTTGCTAATGGATAATGACTGGCCTGGTGCCAATTTTAATGGAATGAAGATTAGAAACTCCTCACTGATCTCCCAAAGGAATGGAGACTCCCTCCTCTGAAATACAATGCCGGAAGTGGTGTTCTAGAACCCTCCCCTGCAACACCCAACATACAACTCAACCACCAATGGAGACTATGTTGGAGCTCAATGGAATGATTTGGCATCAAGCCAGAATATGAGGAATATGAATAACAATCTCTTCCAAGAGCTACTCTATGGAAGAGATGGGATTCCCGCCCGGGAACACCCAGTGCTAGCAGCATTGCATCTTAGCTAAACATCTAGAGAATGCTCTTGTCTGAGAAGACAAGCAAAATGATAATCAAAAGCATGAATGAGAATGGCTGCTTTTTTCTCCTCTTAAAAACGTGAAGGGTGCGTTTTCATGGGCCCCACACCTTAGGGTTTCCTCTCTAGAATGATCTCCCTCTCATTCAAACTGCGTTGGCTCACCAAGTGAACCTTATCTTCTCAAACTGTGCAGTTAACTTGGCCTCTTCTAGAATTATCCACCTACAAATTGTCTCTTTTCACACATGGGGTGTGAAATCCAGTTCTTTATTGATCCCTTTTCACATTATAAGGGTTCCTTATTCAAATTTTTATTATCAATGGGTTTCCTTATCCATTTATTCTCCTCCTAAATAAAAAAAACAAAGTTTTTAATGTTCCATAAAATTTTGGAACATTACATTCAGCTAGCTTGCTAAGGGAGAAGGAAGGATTTTATAGATGGAGGAAGGCGAGTTGGGATCCCTATAATCATGAGATAGGCCCTATCTCTAAGGAAGCTTCCATGATAGATGGAAAAATACTTCCCATACATGGAGATCCGGAGCCAAACCACCCAACTCCTTTTGGTGACTCGTTCAGAAGTTTGTTGGAATCAAACTTCTTTTTGGCATGAGTGAGACACAGAGACAGAGTGGAAACTGGCGTGCCCTCTATGGTGGATTTCCTCCATTGGCACGAGGGCTGAACTGGCTAGTCGCGCCAAGGCAAAAAGATCTGTTTTTAGGGTTTTTCAGAGGAAAATTTCTTCGGGGGAATGCTTGTCCTTATGAAAGGGGGTGCCATGAAATTGGTTTCAGGTCATGTCACTTCTCACAAGTCATGGAAATAGCCCTCAAATGTGCAGGATGAGGGATTGCAGGGACGGTGAAAAAATACTCTGTAACAATACTTTATGCAGATAATGTAAACAAGACAGACTTTCAAGTAAGACAAGGAAGGAGAGGAACACTTTGTTTCTTCTAATTGTTTCACTTAAAGGAGTTAGAAAACATATAAAAAACACAACTAGTTGCATTCATAAAAGGGGGAACATCCAGGCATCTAAGATTGCAATTATAAAGACCTCTAGATATGACTATCTCAGCAAGAAACAAAGGGTAATATCAGAACAAATCCTCTCTACCAAGCTGCAGACAATAACGTTTGAAGGATGTTTTCAGAAATAGCTTTCAAGAGGCAGGAAGCAGGTAGGGAAAACCATAATTCAAACTTCACACCAGCTATTTGAACTATTCTGAAATGAACAAGCTTAAGGGTTTAAAAGCAGTCAAACTACTCAATAAAACCTTCAGCAGATGAAAACATAAAGGAAGTGAAGAGTAAACAAATCTAAGGTGCTTCTAGGAGACATTTCTTAGCCCAAGCTTTTTACTCTAATGCAAGCAAAGCATAATGGAAAAAAGTGAAAAATAGGAAATAACATTAACAAATAGAGAGTACTTCACCAAAACCAGGCTTAGGGACCCAATGATCTAGCCTCCATCAACAGAAAAGCAAAGACATCCACACTTCTTCAAAACATCAATCCTTCTTCAAAGCAATAGTCTATGTATTACTTCAGAATTCATTAAATGCCAACTTTTACAATGAGAGTTCGAATAGGATTTATAGGTCAATGGGGAGGAGAGGTGACGAAGATGGTCTTAATGGTTAATTAAAATAGAGGAGGAAAGCATTCGAATTACCATTCTGTGTCATAAATATTACATTAATTTCTTGCCCATTCTAGCAGTTCTTGTAGACTTTGAGGCCTAATTGTTATGCTGGTAATAACTCCAAAGAGTGTGTTTGTGGGGAAGTCTCCTAGATACTGCAGTCTTGTCTTTTCTTCTGGTACAAGTAAAGCGGACAGTATGGGTTTTGAGACCACCCATACCTTTACAATAACTGCCTTAACAATTTAAAGAGGTTTTGTCAGCGTAAGAACTGTCAAGGTGTCTTTAGTCCTGGGAGGAGTAAATAGCTTCACTGATGTGTCATTCGAAGCTCTCCTTTGTTGATTTGTCCATCATTTTCATTTAACACTGATTTGGCTTTAACTGTGTTTTATCTTTGATCTACGGGTTAAGCTTTTAATCTTCTAAGTTGGACCCTTAACCTTTATTCTTTTGCTGATCTTTTCTTTAATCTTCATTGATCTTCACTTCATCACTTTTGTGTACATGTGGCTAGGCTTCCGCGCTAGGGGTTTTGTCCTTCACCAGTGTTCATGAGACACTGATAAAACATTAATAATCAACCTGTGAATCCATTTCTTGCATTGTTTCAGCCTCAGGATCATCATCCTTGGCTTCTGCCAATGGTATATGGCTGTGGGAGAGCCTGCAACTTAAGGCCGCCATTAAACCTACACAAAATAATAAACCATTATGAAAATCTTGCATTTTTGGTTTTAACTACTTTACAGAGGCTCGGGAGTAGTGGAATTACAGTACAAAGGAGGTGGAATGCAGGCAGAGGTTTAAGATTTGCATTGGCGCGAAGAACTGAAAAGGGGTATTGGAAAACTGGCAGTAGTTTTCGCGTGAGGTGAAGGCAGTAAGTGGTTTGGGACCGATCAAACACAATACGGTATGGTGGCTGATGTGTGTCTCTTTAAAACCACCCATTTCATGTTGAATTTGGGCGTTAAATCATTTTGGGTGGATCGTGCGCGAAAATAGTTCTAGACCCTCTGATCTGGGAGATCGACGGTCAGGATTAAACGTGAGGGGAGGAAAGAATGGGAGGGAAAAAAGGTGGGACCCAGCGATGATGTCAGTAGTTTTGTCACGTAGCAAAAAAGCTATTGGGCAGAGTTAAAAGGAGGGGATCAATGGGAGTCATTGGATCATGAGGATCAATGGTCGAGATCTGCTGATAGGGGAAAGAAAGAAAAGGGCGGGGTTGAAATGCAGGAGTAACGTGGGTCATTGGATCGCGAGGATCAACAGTGGAGATTAAATCGAAGAAGTGGAGATAAAAGATGGTGGATGAGGGGTCAGTAATAATGTGATTGAGCACCAACCATTGGATCAGGAGGATCAACGGTCAAGATTGATAGCGGGGAAACACAATATAAACATATGGACAGGGAGATGGAAAAATTGCGAGGAAGCGAGGACCATTGGATCGAGATCGAGATCAACGACTAGGATTCGATTGGGACTTCGCATATCGGTGGAAAAGAGGGTTTGGGGACAAGGGAACTAGGATTGTCAAGGAGAAATGTATCGATGCGATGGAGCAGTGTGCGACAAAACGAGGACCGTTAGATCTAGGAAAGATCAACAGCAGAGATTCCATCGGCTGGGGATGATCATCGGCGAAGAAAGGAAGTGTTGACGAGAAAGTCTGTCCCGACCAACAGCAGGGGATCTCCCCGGTAAAAGGTCCCAATTAGACCTTGAACCGTTTGAACTAGGGATCCCGTCCGGGGTGTGGGTCCGACTACCACTGATTTCTCCTTCGCTTTGGGTCTTTCTTAAACTCTATAAGACAGTGGATACACACCTAATCAATAGATACAAGGCATATGATTGATGCATTAAACGTACATGCAGCACTATGAGTAGCAAGAGAAAATAATAAAGCATGAAGACCGAAGGAAGTGTCGTTAGCAACACTTCATTAGGTTCATGCTTGTAGGCTATTCTGACCATGAAAGAAACAGTTCCTCATGGCGAGAACACCCTTCACTTCCTAAAGGTTTAAATGATAACACAAATGCAGATAAAAAAAGTCATCAACATTTGCTAAGAAAGTAAAATAAACTCAACCACCATTAACATACTTAGCAAACTGTTATGCAACTGTGATATGAATTAAAAATGCAGTTCCATTAATCTAAAGATATTCAGAAACTGAAGATATAATACTCAACAGTGCTCATACATAAAACAATATCAGATCCACAAAGGGATTTTTCAAAATTCTTGTATTAATGCTCAAATGTATAATCCAGATAATACAATGTACTCCGTACGAGTCCCAAAAAAAGATCCTCCTTTTTTTACAAGCTCCCGAAGGAGTATTTATAATGAAAAACCTGCCCTTTGGGCTTCCTTGAATTTTCATCTTCTTGACCATTGGGCTGCCTTATGACCCAGTATTTTCTACGACCTGCAACCTGAGCTGTTGTTGTGACCTCCAACCTGACTGGGTCATAGGGGTCGCAGGTTGTAAGAAAATGGCCAAAGTGTGACCTTGCGACCTTGCGACTGGGTTACAGGGTCACGGGGTTGCAGATTGTAAAAAAAGAATGAAAATGTGACCTTGCGACCTTGTGACCAGGTCGCTGGGTCGCGGGTCGTAAATTTAAGGAAAAATTAGAAATGCGACCTTGCGACCTTGCGACTAGGTTGCTGGGTCGCGAAGTTGCAAATTTTAGGAAAAATCAGAAATGCGACCTTGCGACCTTGCGACTAGGTCGCTGGGTCGCGAGGTCACAAATTTCGGGAAAAATCATAAATGCGACCTTGCGACCTACTGGGATTTGCAACCTCGCGACCTCGGCAGACATGCGACCTGCGACCTCCTGGGATTTGTGACCTGGGGTTTTATCCTTTCCACTTTTCTCCTGTTGAGCATTTTCTGGATAAGTGGAAGCTTCTTCGGCTGGGTTGTAATCTCCTCATCCTATTCACATGCAAACACAACGAATTATCAGTATGCAACACACTAAACTAGCTTCATGTACACATATATGAATATATAAGTGCATGTGAATATATCTATATTAAGCAAGTAGAAAATCGAAGCCTCTTAAAAGGAAGAATCAAAATAAAACTATGGGAGTTTAACAGCTATCTTGGAATCCTGCATATTTCTGTTATGTAGGAAATGTATGAGTGATTGGGGCACATCCACCATGAGTTTGTTTGCTGGCGCGCAAGAAACTTTGAAATGCCAAGCCATGCTTATCATTTAATAAATATGAATAGTTAACTCCCTTGGCGTTCCTCCTCAATGGGAATGATGCTAAAGCTCCTATGTGTTACTGGATGTTGGGATGAGCCACGATGTGCGACCTCATTAAAGTGTCTGGATAGGTAAAGTGAAGTAGAGGTCACTGGGTCAGGGAAATCAAAGGGTCGCAGTTTCTCTCGAACATGTTCTTTTGCGACCTTGCGACCTCGGCAGAGTCGCATAGTCGCATGGTCGCATTTCCTGCGTGGGAACAAATTTTGCGACTCTGCGACCTCTGGGCAGTTGCGACCTCATCAATATCAGCTTCCATAGAAGGCTCTTTCCCTGTCTTCCTGTTATCAAATGCAATCGTAAGTTGTCGCCTACCAGCTTGCCATCGACTGCACCAGACTTTCAGCTCCTGTCGTGGAAATCAGCTGCACGTCCAAGTGCCCCATCTTCGTTTCTCTGTTCAGCGATGCGTTATAGTCACAACACCATCTCTTTCATCTTATTGCATGCAGACACATGCATCGACCTGTCTCTTTTACTGTGGCTCGTGCTGGTGCAACGCTCGATTATAGACATTCTGCTCCCATGGTAAGCAGCTCGTTCCTGCGTGAGCCTGCAATGGAAAATGTACTGAATGAATCTGCGTGTGATGTGATGATCCAGTTTTTTCAGCGCCTTTGGATAGAGTAAAAGAAAATGCTTTAGGAATTATTGAAAATGGAGCTCTGTGGAGACAGCTCGATATGGTCAGTAACGGCACCATCGAAAATTCAACTTCCAACGAGCATGTAACAATAACATCTTTCTAAAATGGGACCAGGGCCACAGATTTGAAGAAATATTCTCTCCCAGAAAATCGTCATCGGGGCTGTAGAAATCAGATTTTATCCATTCCTCTGAAAATAGTGCAGCATGCCTTTTATGGCATTGGATTTTCAGTCCATGCCTTTAGTTACAACGCATGAATTATGCGCGGTATTTTCACAACGGTTGCCATACAGACTTGAGACAGACACGTGGAAGAAAATCACCCTGCGGTTTTGGACTGTCAGCACACCATATCACAACATTGTCGCTGTAGGCTTGTTAAAATATGTTGCTCCATTCTTTGAACGTAAACTTCGATCGAATATAATATATCTATTCAAATGTTTTACCAAGGAATCAAGGCTCTCAACATATGAATGCAAATCAAAACAACCATCAGTAGACTCTATGTTTTTCCTCCACCTTGTCCTAACCAAAGTGTGACCTGAAAAATGGCCACAGGTTACCTAACCTGCCATTCATGTATGTATGTGGAAAGAAACCTTTCATAAAATCTGTATCTGGGAAAACGCCATTAATGTTAACAATATTGCTACTCGAAGTTGAAGAGCATGTAACTCCTCATGAAGTGGTGAAGAGAAGCAAAGATCGAAAGCTAAAACAACAATGTCTGAGCCTTTTTTATAGTGAAGATAAATATATCCTTGCACCCTTTAAGAAATACTTCATATATTACTTCATAGAACAAACTATGGGCGGGTGTTTCAGATACTTTCTGGATATGTCAATCTACCAAAAAAATTTGAGCGTGGTCTGTTTTCTGTGGAAGTCATATCAATTGACAACCCGAACATCAAATGCAGGCCTGTTTGTTGGATCTTCCGCCAATTGCAGTAGCCTTTTATGAGTGAGAACATCTTCAGCCCTCTCAGTATTTACGTCCAATGCATACCACAAGTCGAAACCTGCCATCGAACCTTTGCTTTAAAAATAAGCTTTAATATATCTGCCCAACATGTTTACCGTAGGTCAAAATTCCACCATAGCAATGTTCAAGCTCCATTGTAATGAGTTGTCGTAAGGTTCTAATCCGTCAATTCACATGTTTTTCGAAACCATGTGCTTTAACGTAAGCTGCTGGATTGTTTACTCTGTTTTCCTTTGACCACAAATTGCACAATGCCGCAATGAGTTAGTTGCAATATATATCCACTCCAGCGTTTACTGTAGTTCGAAATTCCATCATCGGAATTTCTACGTCCATGGCACATGTTGGTGTAGATCTATTCCATGTTTTAGTTGAAACTTTGACTGCTTTATAATGCATATCTATTCCAAGAATTTACCTGCCAACGAACGTTGGGCTCCATGTTACGTGGCCATGTAGTTTTGTTTCCTCATCTCATGTGGTTTGACACGTATTGCTTTATCCCTTTCGCGCTTTGGTTGTAACACACCATAGTTGTTATGACATGTCACCATGGTTTGTCATACACTCTGCCCCATGCCTTAAACATAAGTTTCGATTGCTATGTCTGTCATAGACATATTAAGCTCATTTATAATGTTTTCCATATAGTCTTAACTTGCCATTTTATATGGTTTGGAAACCATATGGACTTGCGCCTTGGTTTTAAACTTGCAATGTAACCTTGGCCCACCAAATGTGCGCCTACTTGCAATGGTTTCACATAGTTCCGCTCCACGATCTCCTATGATTTCGACACCATATGGTTTTTATTTTCCTTATTTTAATTATATAATGTCAAAACCACAACCTTGGTCCATCGAATGTGCGTCCACTGTGTAGCTTAGGTTCAACAAAGATTGCTTCTCAAAGGTGCATTTAGATATTGTGCCAAAACTGTAATGCACCAATTGCCTGAACAATCAAGCCTAAATCTCACCAACAACCCTACACCTGTACTTTGATGGATGGTGAGGCACTGAAAGGAGAAAATCCGCACTTAATCACCAAATTGACAGTGATGACCTTTCAAAATACTTATTCTTTACGTATGTTGAACCTGCGAACCATTTCATCCAACTGTGGAAAATAGAAGAAACCCCTTATTGTTGTGCCATTGTCTGGCTAACATCAACATGTGCACTCTTAATATGGCATCTCCATTAATAACGTGAGAAACCTTTCTCTTTTGATATCAGCGGCATTATCATAAGATTCTTCTGGTGCCTAGTGCTTCCTTGTTCCTTTGAGTGAATGAACACACACCACATCATCCTCCATCTGAAAATATTGTTAACTCGCTCTTCCACCTCACTTGTGGGTGTATCCTTGTCATCCACCTTAATCCTGGTCTTCAAAAGGTGGTCTTATGTCTCATATCCACCTAAGCGGGACATGTGGATGAATGTGTCATGTTTCACAGCTGTGACCTTGTCATTGAGCTTAATCTTATTCCCTCGGTGCCATGACAATCATTGATGATTTTATCAACTGGGGATTGACCTGTATAAACAACATAACGTTAATTAGTTCACAATTATTCTTTGCGAAAGGTGCCCCTAGATAAAATATATGAGACCAATGAACATAAGAGAAGTATTCAAACAATCACGCTCAATGACCCATGGCGAGGGATTTATTAATGTACATCCTGAGTGCACAGAAAGTTCTTATTTGAACGTATGCTGGGTGATCCCTCCCTCACATTGCGTGATTGCAGCAACAGCATCTGATCATGATGGTGAGAAAGATCATGAAGGGTTAGGGATAGGTCGGTAGGATTTCACTGACTACAGGTCAGGTGAAATACTTTAACACCTAAGCGAGCAGAAGGGGGAACCCAAAATTTTAAATATACCCAAAATTTTGGGTGCTATTTTAGCGGCGACAACAAATGGTGAACCACTGGTAGAATCCATCATCTCTGTCAAGATCACAACAAAAGTCTGGGCCAAGATAGTGATGCAAGGGAATATTGAACAAGTTCCGTGGGTACCCTTTGTATTACTTTGGCCCTTTACAGGTATGCCTAATCCTTGTGCCTCAGCTAGGTCTAGCTAATCTGAACACATCAAAGAGAAAGCTCATAGACGCCTGTAGCTTGTTGATGATGTGAAGAGCAAGGCAGTGGGTTTATTATTTTCAGGATTTTTTAAAGTAATTTTCTGGTGTTTCTCCGTTGCCAGTAGGCCTGGACAGTACCCCGGTGGAGTCACTTCAAGAAATCACAAACGTTGCTCCGCTGCCAGCGAGCCTGGTCAGTACCCCGGTGGAGTCGTTGCATTACCTCTTTACGCAGGAAGCCTTTCTTGATCCTTTACCCTTATTTGTTTCATGTCCTTACCACACTTATTTTCATGTGCTCGTGGCACTTATTTTTCATGGGTGGATGAGGGATCCCGACTTATTTTATGAGCAAGAGAGGTTGTTTCTTGTTTTACAAAAACTGAAAGATATCCTGATTAGGGTTTTCCCTTATGCCAAACCTTCACATCCCATTTACCACAATAGGCGAAGTGTGTAAAACAGATCATTTTAGGGTGTCCAAGATGATGCTGGGCATAAGGCTTAGGCTACAAGTATGGGCCATTCAAACTCATTAGGTCTCCCATAAGCAACCGACTCGTATCTCCCAGGCTAAATAATTTTAGAATCATAGGCATATTGTTGAGAATGCGACTTCGATGACTTGTCCTGAGAGGAAGCTGCCTCTTGAGATAGCCACCGCGACCTCACACAAAATAACGGGGTCACTATTTCAGCAATCAGGGCAAAACAAGACCGCAAGGTGATAGGGTTGCAATGAGGGCTCATGCAGTGGCAGGCGATATGAAAAAATGATGTGAGAAAGAGAGTGTATGATGCAATGTAATAAGTGAAGCTCAAGATGCAATGCAACGCCATGTGCGAGAGCGATCAACCAGTTGTAAGTGCAAATACAAGCAGTGATTATTTATGAAACAACAAGTAACTGAAAAGGAAATGAAAGGAAAATACTTGTAACATGATGATGCCTAAAAATTAATCGTAAACAAAAATAGCAAACACGCTTTTAAATCATAAAGTAAAAATTTGACAAGTAAAACTAATTAACTTTGAACTAAAATTTTATTAACAGGGTCTAGCTAGCCTACACCTAAATCCTAGTTTAACCCATGAGGTGACCCGGTTATGTAAAATCAGTTTTCCAGTGCAGCCACCGCATTAGTTCCTGACCTGCAAGAATGACAGTGTTCGCGATCAGAGCCAGCATACCAAATCGTGCACCAACAACAAAACTTACCTAAAGAGCATGTGCGATGGCAAGAAGATCATGGATACATATCAAAGAACACGCCAGAATAGATGGCGTAAGCTGAATACTGCTCTTATCTTGATGCACAGCAATATGTTCTTGAAACTCAACATTTATAAATGACACACATTCATTCATGCACAATCCTGGGCCTGATGGGCGTTGGGTAAGACATTTCCTATTTGTAGGCACATCCACATCGAGTTGACCGGTCATCTCATCATGGTGTTGAGGACCATCAGTTTTATGGAATGGAAGCAACAAGCATGTGCCAGGCAAATGGATGTGATCGAGGGTTGTGGTGAGTTGCAAAATATCGGTGAGCTTTGTATCAACTCGGTCAAATGTTGGTGCACTGACAGATTGATAATCCAAAGTATCGGATTCTCTAAATTTACCAGGGTGGGGTGAATTCGACATGGTTAAGCTAGGAGGAGCATGTTACTTGGGGATCGTCATTTCAGAAACGATTGGTAGAAGCTGAAGCGCTTTGATTTTTTGATGGGTACTTGAATCTTCCCGAAGTGAATCATCGACTCGTGCTCTGCGATGGTTTTAAAAGAGATGCAAGTGTGATAGTTCTCGCTGTACGATGGAATATATTTTCGTACAAGGTGGAATCGTTGTAACCATTGATTTGACTGCTGGTGCACTGCAAGTTTCCGCACCCCCAGCTATCATTGGGATGATCAATATGAGACATCCCAGGTGCTTCCTATAAAATGCTCCTTATTGTTCAAAGATTTCATATATTGACTGACTAGTGATTCATCATTTAACTGATTGTGTGAACACCACCCACACGATTGCTGCTAATAATAAGAAATGAATGTTCAAGAAAGCCATCTGTATATGGTCACAGAAAAGGCACCACAGAAGAATAATCATGATTAGTCACAGAAGAAGCACTGACAAGGCTTTTCATTAAAAAGACATCTGCAAAGGCCGAGGGAAATAATGATCCGGGAAGGCCCCGTAAGGGAAACGACCGCATGCGGGATAGACTCGATCCATAATCCGCATGTGAATCAGATTTAGGATCGTGTTCAGGGAACATCGAGTGGGCTGAGGAAAGTTTCATGAACCAGAGGATAATGAGCCACTGCCGAAGCTCGATTCGGCATGGTGCGGAAAAGATTCAAAGGTAGTGCAAAAGAGGCTTTATCCTCTCACGTTGTCTATCCTTGCTCGCAGACTTTCGAGGTCACAACTCCACTACCCGACAACTCGTGGGAGGAAGAGTGAGAATACCGTGCCAGCAACACTCTCAGCCTCGAATGTGGTCCGGACTCGAGATGGACAACGAAGCATTAGGGACAAAATCAAACAAACAGAACTTGTGGGTCATCATAGGGAACACCAAGATCTAACTGAAATTGTCTAAGGGAAACGAGAATCACATACTTGAACCGTTCACTTAAACATTTCCAATCGACATCCCTTTCTGTGTGAACTCAAAACAATAATGAACGAACCGACAGAGAACTCATCTAAAGATTCCGAGGTTCCATTCGATGTCATTTAACTTTATTAAAACGTTATGAAGATCATACCGTAAAAAAGCTTGTTGTAATTCACCTGCCAGTTGTTCAAATGAATGGATGGAAGCTTCAAAGAAATGTGCTACACTATCGTTTAGTGTGACCTTCGAGGGTGAGAAAAAAGCAAAACATATCAAACCTTCATTTTCACTCGTAGCACTCACCAAAGTCACAGAAATCTAAAAGGTGTTGGGTTATGGACACCCCATTTTCACCATCAAATTTTAACTAGGACAAGTGATACATAAGTTCACCTGTGATGAAGTATCGAGGCTCATAAAATTCGACAAACATCTCGAGAATGATTTTATGAAATCCAGCCATTGCTGCATATGAGATTAACCTGCAGTTTCGTGGCTCAGCTTGTCATCCGGCCCTCCTTCTAGCGCTAATTTCGTTGACGGAAAATCGTCCCGCCAATGTTAGGACTTCGTAAAAGGTCCCACTAGACCTGAACCGTTTGGAATAGGATCCCGTCCTGTAGGTCCCAAGTACCACCGATTTTTCCTTTGCTTAGGTCTCGCTTAAACTCTATGAAACAAAGGATAATAACTAATCAACTGATGAAGACATAAGATTGATGCTTTAAATGTACATGCTACACTATGAGTAGCGAGAGGAAATAATAAAGCATGAAGGCCGAAGGAAGTGTTGTTAGTAACACTTCATTGGGCTCACACTTGTAAATAAGCCCCGACCATGAAGGAAACAATTTCTTTGGCAAGAACGCCTTTCACTTCCTAAAAGTTTTAATGGAAACACAAATGCTAATAAACAAAGTCAATGTATTGTCATAATAGTGAATAAACTTCAACTACCAATACACTAAATAAACTCGTTATGTGTAACCGTGATGTGAATTAAAGATACAGCTTCCTTTAATCTAAAGATGTTCAAAAACTCGAAAAACATAATACTCAATAGTGCTCATACATATGAAAACATCGTATCCACAAAGAGATTTTTTCAAAATGCTTGTATTAATGCTTAAATGTATAATTCCTTCGGTAATACAATATACTCAAATTTCGAGTCCCAAACAAAAATATCACATAAGCTCCCTGCTGAGTATTTATGATGTCATCAAATCTTATTTGGATTTTTTCCACTATTATTTTATACTTAGGAGGCCCATTTTAGACCTCAAAATTCCCTAATGAACCCCATCCTCCACCTCCGTCATTTCGCCACCGACGTTAAGTGGTGTCATGTATGTCGCATTTAAAATTTGAATTATTCGCACCCGTTCTTATAACAATGGCTATACTGTATGCACTCTATATTCACGCTTGTTTGGAAAAAGCGACTACGCAATTGTAGTGTTGGGAATCCTCCACATTCAAAGTTGTTTGAAACTTATGAATTCGAGCAATCATGCATTATATGGAGCTCCTAAAAAGGAACTTCAGAGCATGACATCGTGGATAAAATCATGGAGTACCTCATTATAGTACAAGAGAGTGAATACACTATGGTTTTGACGGTGAGCAAGGGCTCGCTCATTCTTAGTAATCATACCATTTCACAGAATCGGGAGGTTGTTGACTATGTTTGATTATGAGAGCAACTGCTAAATTTGATGGCTCGCAGTGAAGGAGGAGGGTGCCAAAACATCCAATGATCGTCTGGGACATTACCCCAAGGCTTTGTCTCCACCGAGCTTAGGAAGCAGCTCCCCGCAAGAAGAAAAGGAAGAAGGATTCGTCAGCTAATAGTATTTCCCCCGTGCAATCCAGCAGACAAGCAACACACTCCTATCGTTGGGATGTCATTGGCACAAAAACAATTGGCATGGCATCGCTTTGGATGTAGGTGGCGCTTATGTCCCAAGGATATGATTCTTGCTGTCTCTTTCAATTCGTATTTCACTATGTTGTTCCACAAGGTATTTGGTTCAGCACTCAACCGGATTTGGATGTCTTTTTATTAAAAAATCTATAATGGGTAAACTTCTCAAGATTAGGAGTGGTGCTTTTGAGGCTCGAATAGTGACATTGTTCCGCCTTTTCCTAAGATCTCGTTGATTATGTAGATGGCTGATGGGATAATAGTGGAAGACGAAGAGAGCATCGACAAAGAACCGAAGAAGTAAAAGAAGAAGAAAAATGACTTTTTCCCTATCCCCGATGTCAGAGGATCTCGAAGTACTGTACCTTCAGCGCATTTTCGCTCTCATATGTAAGAGAAGCGTCAAAGTGAAATGGACCATGACAACAAGCTCAAAAAGAGATGGAGCTAGTATCCTCTTTCGAGAGGTCGAGAATGTTTCGGAAGTTAACCTCCAACACAAACACCCAACGTAATAGTCATCCCATTCTTTTCTTTGAAAAATTTGTGTAGAGTTTTGTATTGAAATGTTTTGTAGTAAAAGATGTCTTTAGCCAAATTTTTTTCCAAACAAGAGATCTTATGCGTATGCACTCTATATCAAAATAATGCCCCGTTTGGTGGCAGGTGGTGTAGTTGAAGAGAAGGCACTTTATATGGGAAGGTAAGGTGGGCTCCGCTCGATCCAAGAACAAATCTTGGTGTTTCCTGTTAATATTCCCTGCGTACCTCCGGCCGCAGGACCGACACAACCAGAATGACAAGACCATCATTACCCATCACAAGGTTTTTTAATTTCATGTATAAAAGTTGCTGTCCAATTTCGTTGGGTCCTTTGGGAATATAACATTTTCTACAGGATTTGGGTTAAGCTCTCTTTCTCTGCTTAGGTTGCAAATGCATGGTTTTCTATTAATTCGCATGGAAGCCTTGGCATGCCCAAGAATGGTTTTCACGAATTTCTTCAACAAATAGATGTCAACAAGATAGTTGATGTCAGCGAGAAACTAGTAGATGTTGGGGTCCAACATGAGAAGGAATATAAAATTATAATCCCCTCCCGCATGGTCCAATATATACAAAGAGAAAGAATGGATATCAAATGAAAAACATCAATGAACTCGAAAATTTTGTAAGTATTGAAAGATCAAGTCAACCACCATCTAAGTTATGTAAAGGATTTGATATTCCCGAGATCAAGAGAGTTACGACTACTTCTAAGAACAAAATGTTTCCAGGAACACATGGAATTTTTCAAGAAGAACGTAGAAATGCATGTAAATTTTTTTCTCTCAGAGGGTGTCAGAAATGATTTTCCAAAGACCTACTGTGAAAATATTTACATACATCCATTATATGCGCAGTTTTCTGTGTATTGTTTTCAAGTGAATATTTTAAAATTGGTCGATGACCATGTTTCAAAAATGTTCGTGGCATATTATTTGAATCTTTAAAAGGTCCATGTTGTCCATCCAATGGATTTGAACATGATCTTTCAAAATGGTTCCCTTTGGTCGAATGAGTGATTTTGAAGATGATCCTTTGAAGTGTCCCAATGATTTATAAGGAAAATTTAAAAGTTCATCCTTTGGACGTGGTTTGATGAGATATTTATTTTTGTTGGATACATCCTCAAAAGAGGCTTGACATAATATATTGAAAATGTTTGATGGCCTAGCTTTTCAAATTGAAAAAGAGACCACATTTTTTTAGTGGGACTATCTTCAAAATAAATTGAAGGATTTTTTTCAAAGATGCTTAATTAGGCCTATTGCAGTTCTCAAAAGTTGATGATATTCTCCTTGAAGAGGCTTGAGGACTTATTGGGTAGTTATTTAAAAGTGGCTAGTGGTTTCTTTGAAGTGGAAAATTCATAGTTTAGTGGTTCTTATTAAATTATCAAGTTGATAAAGAAGGTATGATGGCTTAAATATTTGGCATTACAAAAATTCGTAAGTGGTTAATGTACAATCTTTCAAATGGGATTGATACGATGATGTGTAGGAATTTATGTGTTCCTTCCAAGAATGCGTTAAGGTTATATTTTGGATAAATATGAGAAGGTGTTTAAAAGTGTGTTTGTGATATTTCAAAGTGGCCTAATTTGTAATAGGCCAAAATTTGAAAGAGGATTAATGAATTTTAGGTAGTATTGAAGGCCCATGGATTAGGTTCACAATCTAGGTAGATATTTGGAGGGGGCGATGTCTATTATTAAAGACGGTTGATGGATGTTGGTGGTTTACCATAACTAGGTTAGAAACATGACCTTAAAGTGAAGCTGGTACTTCGAGCATAGACAAAGCGACTATAAACCCCCGAATAAAATGGATTACAAATGTTATTCAAATAAATAAATGGGAGTAAATGAAATAAACTAGTACAACAAAATGAAAAGAATAATCACACTTCTATTACCCAAGGAAATTCTTTAAAATTATACATGGGGATGCTCTAAGGGGGAGTTGGTTCTCCTTTCAACTACCTACTTGGAGTGTTTCTTCAGAAATCTTGTCTCCATGATAAAATGGTTCTCTCTCTCCTAGGGTTAAATGTAATGTGAGACAGCTAGATGGATGAGATAAAGTGTCATAGGCTCAAAGGTTTGGAAATGAAATGGTCATGAAGAATTAGGGAAAAGCCTCATATATTTATAGCAAAATAGTGGTTAAAGTTGGATATGGTACAAATAATAAAAATTGATTATTAGAAATGAAGATTTAACCTCTTTTGATTTATTATTATTATTTTGTTTTTTTTTTTTATTAGATATGAGGAAAAAAATTTAAAAGGAATTTTATGACCTTTATAATAGGTAGCTAACCCAAGAAAAAGTTAATTATCGTTCATTAAATGAAAATACTTCATTAATAATTGATTTTTTTGAATACTTATATGAATGGGTCTTAAAACAAATGGATTTTTACGTTTTTTTAACATAAATGATTAAAATCGATGAAAATGACTAAAAAAGTGGTTCCTTGGGGTATTTTTATGGTTTTAAGATGTGAAAGCAGTTTTTAATGGGAGACCCATAATACAAATTTATATTTCAATAATCCTAGCAATTTTGGCTAAGTGATATTTTTGTGTGATAAAATGACTCATTAATTCTTCTTGATTTGGCTTGATAATATTTCAAATAAGGGATATATGCAACTTTTCCAACCCATGTAACCAAGGACTAAGGAATAAATTAATTAGTATCAAAAGGGTTTATTCAATAGAAAAGAGAAAATGTCCCCCCCCTCATCGACATGGCATTATATGTATAAATTACAACATTATATTATAGCTCATATCAACACTATTATTGTCATAAATAAATTAGAATTATTTGTAAACTAATATTTATATTCAACGTATAGTTTCACAATAGATCTATGAAAAATAAATTAAATCTATACTATGAAGGGTTGCAATCCTTTTAGATTCTAGAATTTTTATTATTGTTTTGTACTTGAACTTACATAATGGATGTATATAAAATTTCTTGTAGTCATTGAAAATCATTTTCCGAAGACCTGTCAGAAAAAAATTATATCCATTCCTCTATTCTCATTTCAAAATTTCCATGTGATCCTATTATGTTATCTTATTAGAACTGATATTAAATGCTTGATCTCAATAATATCAAACCCTTTTACATAAATTAGATAGCAACTAATCGATCTTTCAATACTACAAAATTATCAATCCATTCTTTCTCTTGTATATATTGGACTATCCGAGAGAATTATAATTCTATATTCCTTCTCATATTTTGACCCAAAGATCTACTAGTTTCAATGACATCCGTTATCCTGAACACATGCTAACATGCTCGCTAGCATTTTTACCGATAAATTGGGGGTTAACAATTTTTTCCGTGTTTTTAATTTTTTCCTTCATATGCTTTTTTTTTCCTTTTTACTTGAGCTACTATCGAATTTCAATATTTAATACAAAATAGTTACATGCCTTTTCACTTTAACCTTCCGCCTTATACAACATTTTGTGGTTTCATAACCAAAAGCATCACCTTCAAAAAGTTGCAATAGACTTGAAAACAATTAGACATACTTCCGACCATACATACTCACTCAATAAAAACATAAAATAAAAACAAAAGATAAAGAAGAAATTGATGTTAATGTTGCTAATGTTGGTACCACCACGCTAGTGAAAGCATATATCCGTATGCATTTGTTCAAAACATGCTATGTAGAAACACTCTCCTGTGGATATCGTATGGCTCTAAAATATGAAAAGCATGGCTTCATCCATATGATGACTTGTACAAGAGAAAGCAACCGCAACCTTAATGGTCATTGCATCTTTCGCTACTAAGACATAACTGCCTAGCAGAACCGAGAATCCATCGTACATGTTGTTCAACCTTTATCTCAAGGTATCTCAAATCACCGCAGCATTAATGGAGTACACCAATTACAATATATAAATAGATGTTAATCGAGGATGTACACGTATTGAGAACATAATGCCGAACAAATCTTATTCCATACACTTTCATCATGGCTTTCATCGCCCAGGGACCAAAACAAAACTTAAATGCCCTTTGGGTTGGGAACTTCTTACAACACACATTTTAACATATACCGATTTTCCTAGCAAACTAGACACGCATAGTATGTGAAAATATAAAGAATGCTAAAAGAACCTTATCTTAATACCAAAGATGTATTACAAATACATATAAGCAAACTATTACCATAGTTATTAAAACCGGTCGGTTTGAACCGACAATCGGTCAAACCGCCTACTGGGACGTCGTCACAACCTTCCGTTGCAACCCGGGTTTTGAGGGGTGGCCCCACCGACCGGTTGAAGACCCTGACTCCAACCTGGCCGGTTAGCGAACCGGCTTGCGCACGACAACTGTTTGTCTGTACCTAACCGGCCGGGTTAGGTGTCCCTTCTCCACGCGGACCCATCGACAAGAAATAACATGTACTTAGGGCATATGTGGAGTGTGAGGGTTGTTCCCTCCAAAACACCTCCCCAATCTTACAAGAGAGGCTCTCCTTTGTCTCACCCCAACTCATTTGCTATTTGTGAGTTTGATTGAGAGCTTGGAGAGTGTTGAGTGTTTGTTGAGCAAAGGATCTTGAGGCTTGGAGTTGGAGTTGGAGCTATCTTTTGGAGATAGTTTGGAGTCGTCAATAGCATTGGCATCTTCAGAGGACGCTAAGGAAGCTGTTTGCATTCCTGTGTAAGAATTTTCACTTGAAAAATCCACTGCCTTCATTGTTGTTCATGTATTTATTTTCTCATGTGTTTAGCTATTTTATTGCTCTCAAATCTCTAGTCCTATGCTATCAAATTTTGTATGTTTGAATGCATTTGTTTGTAAATTTAGCCTAGTTGTCCATTTATCTTAGCTGCCATTATTTTAAAATGGCAGATTTATTTCCAAATTTCAATTATTTCAAGTCAAGATGCCTAAAAAAGTCAAGAGGACAGCATGGGCCCATTGTGATGTGGTTGAGGGAAAGATGGCAAAATTTGTCAAAAAAATGTATTGGAGGTGGGGGTATTCTTATATTGAAACATCACTTGGCTGGGATAAGAGGCAATGTAACGCCATGTGATTGCACCCAACGTAGTGTTAGGTCGAGTTAGGGGAGAACACCTTGCCAAGCTTGGAAAAGTTTGACGAGGCTGAGGAGAATTTCGCATCCAAGATGAAATTGCAAGGAAGAGGGAAATAGTAGAAATCGTCGAGAGAGAGTGGCAGACGAGAAAATGATGAGTACGAGTATTCAAGACTCCACTTCTATCCCTTACACAATAACCTTTTCACTATGTTCCTCCTCATGGCAAAGATCAAACCCAACAAAGAAACCCAGCCTCTCATGAGTTATTTCTCATCCAATCGCTAGTGCTAATCCCACAACCTAACTGCTCTCCATGTCGCCCAACTCCAAGTCGTCAACCCACTTTGGATCAACATTGGACAATGCAAAGAAGCTTCTTATCGCACATTTGCTGTGGACGTGGTATGATTCGGATATCCCATTTAATGCTGCTCAGCTCACCTTATTACCAAGCTATGTGGGACCCTGTTTTTGTTGTAGGAAAGAGGCTTCTTAAAAGGCCCTACTACGCATGACTTAAAGGGGAGCTCTTTGCAACAAAGAGATTTGTAATATTGATGAGTATTTGTCGAATATAGAGAGTCACGGCTCAAAACAGAGCTGTTCCATCATGTCGGATGGATGCAGGCCGATGGAAAGAACCACACTATCATTAACTTCCTTGTTGCTTGCCCTCGAGGAGCAATGTTTTTGAGATCAGTTTGATGCATCCTCGCTTAAGTTTTGAGAGTTCAACAAGATGATGAAGCTTAGTGAGCAGTCGCCTTTCACTAAGTGGACGTTTGAGCCTATTTTGCGCAAAGTCTATTTTTAGACATGTCGATCGTATTCTTATGAGTTGCGGGGTAGATTATTTTTGGATGGTTGAGTCGAGTTGAAAAAATAGATGGACTTCATTTTTTAGAAATTTTCACGCGGAGTCTATTTTTAAAAGCGCTTGATCAAAATGGAGTAATAGCTCAAGGCATATTATTAGCTCTTAATAATATTTGGACTCCTAAACATTATCTTGTTCTCAACGGAGCACTTCATTTCAGAGGCAGGCTGGATGTGGCACAGCAAATTTTGCGAAGGAATTACGGCCATTCATGAAAGGTTCTACCGGAGCTATTGCATGGAGGACCTCGCTTAGAACTCACGTGGCGAGTTGTGACACAATTGGAAGAAGTAGCTATGGAGTTGTCTTTAGTTTTAACTCGCTAGACTCAATTGAGCTAGTTGTATCTAGTCCTAACTTGATTAATACTACTAGTGAGAGGTGAGTGAATTAATTAGTGAGTAATTCACTAAATAATAACTCATTAATCAACCGAACAATACATCAGCTCAACCATCGGGGCAGAAGCCAGGTGCGAGGAGACCGGTGGAGAGATAGGTGAAAGCCAGATATGACTACTCGCGTGACTATAGTGATGCATTGATTGCATGCAACACTCGAGGAGATGCCAATGAGGATTGCGTGCAGGCAAGGATGGGGAAATTCGAACTCATTCGAGCCATTCTTCTAAATAGGATTGCGTAGTAGAGGCAAAGCATGCTGGGTGGCAAAGATCGAGCTGCATGGATTTGCAAGATCGGGCTCGATTAGTTGTGTAGCATGTGTATTGTACCGAGAGCTTGATATGATCAGCTTTGTATGAGGATTGTTACATGATATCTATGACATATATTATATACGGATAGTTGGGGTTTTCACCTTCAGGGCTTTCTCGTTAAACAATTGTGTTAATGTGTGTGAATTTTTTATTGTTTCATGTGTGCATTGCAATCTTTATTTAATTTCGCAAATGATCAATGGTGGAATAGATTTTGTATTTTGCATGAAGTTAAAATAGTGTGAGATCAAGAGAATCTTGGACATATAACACATAAGTTATATAATTTCTACATGGTATCAAAGCGGTATTGATCATTGGAGGAGATTGCAATTATTGAAGCTGCTTAGTTTTGTGCTAGTGGAATTCGAATTTGCTGCGGTGTTTTCTTGGTGTCGAAGTTGAGCATTCATTGAAATGTCTTTCAACGGATTGTGATTGAGTATGCCCTTGATGGGAGCTCTAATTACATAGCATGGAAGGACAGGATGGAGGCGGTGCTGGATGATAATGGGTTGAAGGATTTCATAGATGTTGATATTCAGAGCACGGCTTTACAACGATGCGGCCGCACTCTGACGCATGGCAAAAGAAGGTAGAAAAGTGACGAAGGATTCTGTTGGAAGGTGTGAAGGACCACATTGTGTCCATCATTCATGGTAAAGCCACTCCATTCTTAATGTGGAAGGCTTTGCGTACTTGTTCCAAAGCGCAGTAGTGACCAGAGGGAAGTTGCGCTTGAAAGACAAGCTCGTGAAAAAATAAAAATGGAGAAAGGCGACAGTATTCCAAAAGTACCTCACGAAGCTTTGTCCACCCATGATGAGCTGGGAAGTGTGGGGGTTACTCGTTGATGAAGAAGACTTGGTGAGCTTGGCTCTCCTTGGGCTTCCGAAGAGTTGGCATAGCTACGAAGACTCTGTCAATGGATCGGGATGAACCGCCAAGATGGGAGCGACTTGGTCGGATCTTATGCGTAAGGAGATAAGGCGGGGTACCAGGGATGGATCTTCATCGAAGAATGAAGATGAAGAAAATTGTGCTTTGGTTGCCAAAGCTCTAAAGGAAAAGGGAATAAATCTTTCAAATCCGAAGCTAAAGGCAAGAAGCGAGATTTGTCCAAGGTGAAGTGTTTTCATTGGGTCACCGCATGGGCATTTTCGCCACTAATTGCCCACGTAAGAAGAAAAATAAGAGCGTTGCTAGTTCTGCAGTAGAGAGGCCTTAGCCTCGCGCTTTGAGCTCTACTTTTCTTTGATCGCATGCTTGGTTTCAAGTGTGATGGGATAGGTGTGGTTTCTTGACAGGTGGTGTGTCTTTCCATATGACCGGAGACAAAGATTTGTTTAGTGATCCGGAAGAAAAGGATCTTGGAGTGCACATCGAGATGGGCGATGATGGTAGATACGAGTGCGACGTGTATCGGGACCATTTCCTTTGAGAGGGAGTCCAGTGAAACTCTTTCATCTTGAAGGATTTCATGCATGTTCCAGGATTGAAGAAGAATACGATCTCCATGGCGATCTTTCGAAGACAAGGGTTATGATGTTGTTTTTAGTGAGGGAAAATCCTTCTCGCGCTATAAAACAACTCGGTCAAACCAGGAGGATAGGGATTCGAGTTAAGAATCTTTATCAATTGCGAGTAGATGGTTGTGCTAAAATGGCAGGCAAAGCGAGAAGGAGTGGGTGAGCCGAGATGAGGGCGAATTGTGGCACAAGAGATTGGGCCATCTTCATCATGGCGCTTTGAAAATTTTGAAAGAAATTTCTATCTAAGCCTTCCCAAAGGTACACTTGTGCAGTCGGATCAATGCAAGGGATGTACTTTGGGAAAATTTGTGAAGACCACTTTTCATGAGAAGGATAGTCGTGCTTTCGACAATCCTTGAGATAATTCACACGTGACGTGTGTGGACCTTTCTCGGTTGCTTTTAACAGTGAAAGCACATGTATTATGTGATATTTGTTGATGACTTTTCTCGTAAGTGTTGGATCTTCTTCATGCGGAAGAAGAGTCGAGACATACTCAAAGTTCCCGTGAGTTCAAGGCGCCGGGTTGAGAAAGAGTCGGGGAAGCAAGTGAAAACTCTACGTGAGCGATAATGGTGGTGAATACATCTCTAGCAAATTCAAAGAATTAAGAGAACTCATAGCGCCTCATAACCTACGTAAAAAATGGGGTCGCGGAGAGAAAGAACACGTAACGATCGTGGGTGCTCGCACGAGCGATGTTGCATGATTAGGGCCTTCCCCATACACTTGTGGGTTGAGGTATGCAACACCTGCGGCTTATGTGCAAAACCGTTGTCCTCATAGAGTACTTGGCATGCAGTACACCCGAAGAGGCGTTGGTAAGAAGCCCTCGATATTTCTCATTTGAAGATTTTTGGCTCACCTGTTTACATTCATGTGACGAAGGATGCCAGGGAAAAAATCTAGAGCCGACAGCAGAGGTTGGGATATTTGTGGGGTACATACGAAACACCCCACAATTATCGTGTGTATTTTCGAGAGAATCGGATGATCTGTCGATGCGACGAGATATCAAATTTCATGAGGAGAAAGCCATGAAGTTGTCGCTTGAGAGGGAGCTACACTTGCATGCAGAGGGAGAAGCTACTTGTTCCTAAAGATGAGCCTCAAGATGTGGATCAGCCACAAGAGGAGGTTCATGGAGTGGAAGAAACCACTCATGTAGCGCCAAACATCGAGAGGGCGTGAGCGCACTAGCGTAAGCCGAGTGACCGAATCTTGATGTAGTGTTGAATGTAGGAGTTCCCTACATCACAAAGCGACAGAGACAAGATACATCACTGACCGATTTCATCGGATACATGGCTCGATGAGCGAGTGTATCATGACGTGAGCCATCCTCTTTCGAGGAAGCTATGGAGGATCCCCGCATGGGGGAAATGCCATGGTGGAAGAGTATGATTCGATTGTCGTAAATGTATGCATGGGAGATTGTCCCAATGTCGGAAGGGAAATCGTTGGTAGGTTTGAGATGTATCTACAAAGTGAAGCAAGGCTGCGATGGGAGCATCGAGAAGTATAAGGAAAGATTTGTTGCCCAGGGCTTCTGCGTGATTGAGGGGATTGACTATGAAGAAACCTTTGCACCGTCGCAAGGTATTCTTCCATACGGACCATCCTTGCTCTCTCAGTCGCAGATGGGTTGGCACATTCATCGATGGATGTGAAGACCGTGTTCCTCAACGTAATCATTGAAGAGGAGGTGTACATTGAGCACCTCGAAGGATTTAAATCTTCGAGCAGCGATTCGCATGTGTGCAGAGCTCAAAAGAGCGTCAGTAGTGGTCGAAACAAGCACCTCGTGCTTGGCACACACTGGATAAACGGCTATTTCACCCGGACTTGGTTTCGCCAGAGTGAGGCGATCCAAACCTATACCAGTATTGTGGTGGAGGGTAAGCTTTTGATCATTGTGCTTTATGTAGATGATTTAATACTAACGGGTGATGAATTTTTGATACATTAATGCAAGCGCAGATCCCGCAGAGGAGTTCGAGATGAAGGACTTGGGCCTCCTTCATAATTCCCTGGGATCAGAAATTTGGCGACAGAAAGGTGAACTGTTTGTGTCTCAAGGCAAGTACGCCCCGAGAGATACCGGAGAAGTTTCACATGCAAGGTCGCAAGCCTATCGACACTCCTCTCCCGGTGATTGGAGGAAGGAGGATGCTACATCGGCGAGAGGTAGTGGATGCCATCGTTTATCGACAGCTGGTTGGTTCGCTCATGTATTTAGTCAATACACGTACATATGCTATGCGTGAACCGCTTTACTACAAGCGATGGTAGAAGCCTACCAAGCTCTTTTGGAAGCGCGGCAAGCATGTCCCTGAGGTATCTCAAGGGCACATCCGAGTATGGATTGTGGTACGATGACATGTCGGATGAGGGTGAAACTACATGGCTTCACGGATGCGGATCGGGCGAGAAGCCCAACGGACGTAAAGAGCACATCCGGAGGGGATTTTCGTGATTGGATCTACACAGTTTGCTTGGTACATCGTGAAACAAAGATCCGTGGCACTCCCGCCTCAGCGGAGGTCGAGTACATGGCAGCAAGTTTGGCCGCATGTGAGGCTATATGGATGAGGAAGATCCCGGTTGGTTTGTTCGGTTCTCATTTAGATCCTACTCGTGATATATTGTGATAATAAGAGTTGCATTAAACTCTCGGTTAATCCAGCATTTCATGATAGATCTAAACATATTGACATCCGATACCATCATATCGTAGATTGTGTGCGACGGAGGATCATGTTGCTTTCTTACATTCCTACTGAGGATCGGGATGCAAATATTCCGACGAAGGCGCTCACCGGGAGAAAATTTGAATACCATAGAGACAGATCTGGGGGTGGTAGATAATCTCTATCTTGTTGAGAGGGAGTGTTGAGATTCAACAAGATGATGAGCTTAGTGAAAAGAGTCGCCTTCACTAAGTGGGCCCGTAGGCTATTTTTGGTGCAAGTCTATTTTTAGACATGTCGATCATATTCTATGAGTTGCAGGATGCTATTTGTGGATGGTTGGTCAAGTTGGAAAAAATAGATGGACTTCTATTTTTAGACATATTGGGCGGAATCTATTTTTGCTAGTCTAAAAATAGATATGTCGAATATTATTAGCTCTTAATAATATTTGGACTCTAAACATTATCTTATTCCCTTGGAGCACTTCAATTCAGGTGCATAGATGTGGCACAACAAATTACGTGAAGGAATTATGCTATTCTGAGGGTTTATCGGAGCTATTGCATGGAGGACTCAGTTAGAACTCAAGTGGCATAGTTATGACACAGCTTGGAAGAAGTAGTTATGGAGTTGTATTTAGTTTAACTCGGTTAGACTCAGCTTGAGCTAGTTGTATCTAGTCTAACTCGAATGATACACTAGTGAGAATGGAGTGAATTAATTAGTTAATTAATTCACTAAATAATAATTCATTAATCAACCGAACAATACATCGCTTAACTACAGGTGCATGGCGCTTTCAATGGATACTAGTGGAGAGATAGGTGAAAGGGCAAGATATACTATCGCTTGTGACTATAGTGATGCATTGATTGCATCCAACACTCGATGGAGATGCCAATGAGGATTGCATGAGCAAGGCTCGGGCAATTCGAACTCATTCGTAGCCATTCTTCAAAGTAGGATTGTGCAAGAGAGGCAAGCTAGCAAGTGGCAAAGATCGGTGCATGGATTTGCAAGATCAGCCCTGATTAGTGTGTAGCGCTTGTATTGTACTGAGAGCTTGATATGATCAGCTTTGTATGTGGATTGTTACATGATCTCTATGACATATATTATATACAAATAGTTGGGGTTTTTCAAACTGTGCTTTCCCCGTTAAACAACCGTGTTAATGTGTGTGAATTTTTATTGTTTCATGTGTGCCTTGCAATCTTGATTTAACTTCCGTAAATGATCAATGGTGGAATAGATTAAGTATTTTTTCATGAAGTTAAAATAGTGTGAGATCGAGAGAATCTTGGACATATAACACATAAGTTATATAATTTCTACAATAAGGTGAAGGATGCAACCCTTCTATTTGAGCTTTTGGATGAGATTATTCAGAAGTGGGAGAGCAGAATGTTGTGCAGTGTCATCACAGATAATGCCTCAAACTATGTTCTTGCCTGGAAAGATGCTTGAGTCTAAGTATAATACCATATTTTGGACTCCATGTGCTCGCACATTGCATAGACCTCATGCTTGAGGACATGAGCAAAGTGGAATGGGTAAAAAACACTCGTAGAGCATGGCAAGTGCATTACAAAATACATTTACAACCACTCATGGGTATTGATCCTAATGAAGAAAAACACCGGGGGCAAAGAGCTTGTTAGGCTCGTCATTACGAGATTTGCAACTCACTTCGCACATTGCAATGTCTCAATTCTCAACATGAAAAACCCGCAGAAAATGTTTTCTTCGATGATTGACCGAATCTTGGTGGGCTCGTAAACAAGATGGAAAAGACACTAAAAAGAAAGTCTTTGACATTAATTTTTGGAAAAGGTCTTCGTAGCGGTCAAAAATTATTGAGCCCCTTGTTAAGGTGCTAAGGATGGTGGATGGGGAAAAGATGGCAATGGGATACATTTATGAGGCTATGGATCGGGCCAAGGAGCGAGAAACAGGCACTTACAGGACAAAGATTTAGCTAAATATGGCCGGATATGGGAGATCATTGATAACGGATGGAACAATCAACTCCACTCGTCCCTATCCATGCGAAACGGGTATTTTTTGAACCCAAAGTATCATTATAGAGCTCGGCTACGAGATCAACAAGATGGAGAGATCATATTTGGATTGATTGATTGCTTGGAGCGCATGGTCCCTATACCGTGCAAACCTTTTGGAAACTCATAAACAACTTACTCTTTTCAAGATATGGTAGCTTGTACCTTTGGAAAGAACTTGGAAATGGCAAGAGATGTGGATCAACCAGAGTAAGAAATTCCAATTTGTTTTTCTTTTTCAAGTTAAATTGTTTGTAAATAAGTAATGAAATGAACTATGTTACTAATGAATGTCTTTTTTATTTACAAAGCACATTAGTGGGAGTCATTTAGCGACACAATGTCCTCAATTGCAAAAGTTTGCAATTAGAATCATCGACCAAACTTGCGAGTGCTTCAAAGGTTGTGAGCGCAATTGGTCTATTTTTTTACCGCATACACACAAAGAAGAGAAACCGTTTGGAACAGTAAACGGTTAAATGATCTTGTGTTTGTGCAATACAACCTTCGCTGAGGCGGAACCAATCGATGAGAAAAACACCGATCTAGATCCCATTGTGTTGGATGATATTGATCCAACATCGTAATGGGTGGAGGAGACTCGAAGATCTAGTGTTTGAGGTTGATTTTGATTTTGATGCACAGTAGCAGAGGGGTGAATTTGAAGCGCATTTGGTGGCGCTATCGGACGCGGACCCGGGATTGGTAGCCGCATCAAGCAAAGGCAAACAACCAATGGACGACACTAGTCATGCACCTCAAGTAAATCGTGCTTCCATTAGGTCCACTTCTATTGTTATTGGTAAGGTGGGAGTGCGAGGTTGCGGATGAGCTCGAGGCCGAGGCATCCTCGGACTCGATCCGTATGATGTCTATGTAGCGACCCGATGTTGATCCGTGTCTAGTAGCGGTGATGAATTTGATGATTGATCATCATTCATGTGTAGTCTTGTATTAGGCCAATGGCCTCATAGCTTGTAGCATTGTTTTTGACTTTATGGGCCATTTGGAGCCTCATTGCTTATGTATTTTTCGATGATATGTATTGCACTCGAGTGCCATTTTTGATATATTCACCTTTGCATGGTATATAAATGAGCAAACTTTGCATATTTTGTCTCTATTGGCTTGGAATCATGGTTGCAAATTTTAAAAATAGTTTTTTTTATTAAAAAAATAATTATTTAATGTATTTTTTTTAAAACCGGTTCATTGAGATCTGACCGCTACCGGTTAGACCGGTTCTGGTTTGAAACTCGGTTCATTAGGTCCACCGGTCCGGTCACCGGTTCAGGTTTTAATAAATATGGCTATTACAATATATGTACATCATTAAGTATAGTGTTCCACTTTAAAAACAAAATCATGATTTTTTTCCCAAAAGCCTTGAAAAAAGACAAACTTCTACTCCTCAAGAGTCGCTGATCAAACAAGCAAAGCCAAAATCAGATTAGAAAAAAGTAAAGACATAAAACAACCAAACAAAACAAAAACAAGAGAAACCTTGACAAAAATGTCTCCTGCTGATGATGATCATGTCTTACTTGTTGAGGACCTCCCTGAAAAACCATTACTGGTCGTACCAAGGCTTCCATACTGCGTGTCAGAAAACCCATACATTTGCAACCCAAACAGAGAAGGAAACAACCCGAATCCTGCAAAAAATTGTTATATTCCCAAAGGACCCAACAGGCACTGGACCTTGGCCTGCCATGAAATTAAAACCCTGTATGATGGTCTGTCATTCTAACTGTATCAGGCCTATGTCCAGAGTGTCTGTGAGGAATATTAACACCAGGCACCGACTTTGTTCTTGGATCAACAGAACCCACCTTACCCCTCCCATATAAAGGAATTACCTTCTCTTCAACTACACCGCCCTTGCAAACAGGGCATTCTTTTGATATAGAGTGCATTTATAAGATGCCTATTTGGAAAAAAAGCTGAAACAAGACGTCTTTTATGACAAAACTTTCAATACAAAACCTTACGCAAATTTTTGAAAGAATGATATGATGAAACGATTTTGTTGGAGGATTCTTCCCAGAAACACTCTCATCCTCTTCAAAGACGGTACTAGCTCCATCTTTGTCTGAACTCTTGTCATGGTCCATTTCACTCCGAAACGCTTCTCTTACATATGAGAGCGAAAATGCGCTCGAGAAGGTTGGTAACTGAGATCCTCCCCCAACATCATGGAGAGGGGAAAAGTCAGTTTTTTCTTCTTTTACTTCTCCGGTTTTCTTTCAATTCTCTCTTCGTCTTCCACTATTGTCCCATCTAAACCATCTACAGAATCACTGAGATACTGCAGAAAGTCTAGAACAATCCTCACCTCGAAGCACCCTCCTCATGCTGAAGTTTATCCATTATAGATTTTTTTAATAAAAAGACATCCAAACCTAGATGGGTCTAAACCAAATACCTTGTAGAACGACGTAATGATGAAATCTGGCCTGAAAAGAGACAGCCCAAGAGAATCCATATCCTTGGGACCCAAGGCACCTGCATCGAGAAGTACATGCCAATTATTCTGTTGTGCCAATGACATCCATTGATAAGAGTATTTAGCCCCTGTCACCCTGGATTGCACAGGAAATAGGAAAAGCCCAACTGTCGAATCCTTCTTCCTTTTCTTCTTACGTAGGAGCATCCTGAGCTCGGCGGAACAGAGCCGTAGGGTAGGCCATCTGAACCAAGAATTGGTTGTTTTATCACCTTTCTCCCTTGCACTCTGAGCCATCCAATTCACTGATTCGCTCTCATAATCATACATAGTCAACAACCTCCGGTGCTGCGGAAATGGGTATGATTCTGCTAACAATCTGAAGACCGAGCCCCTGCTCTCCGTCAAAACCATGGTGTATTCACTCTCTTGTATACTCAGGTACTCCATGATTCGATCCCTGATGTCATGCTCTGAAGTGCCCTTTTTCAGGAGCTCCATACAATGCATGATTGCTCAAATTCACAGAGATTTCAGACAGCCCGAATGTGGAGGATTCCCGACACTGCAATTGTTGATGATGTTTTTTTCCCAAACGGGCGCGAATATAGAGTCCATCTGATATAGCCATTGGTATAAGAACAGGCGCGAATAATTCAAATTTTAAACGTGGCACGCGACACCACCGCATGTGTGCTGGCGGGGCGGAGGGGAGGCGGAGGCAGAGGTAGTGGAGGGAAGCGGGGCCCACCAGCGGAGACGGAACCCCGATGCCGGGTTGGCCGGAGCTGTCCCATCACCGGAGGAGTCGCCCGATGAGGCCTCCATTTCTTCAAATAGGCTGCTCTGTTTAAAAATTTATAAAAGATTGGCTCTGTCGCGAAGTAATCATTTGGTAACAAACTTGTTGTAGAGTAATTTCATTTGAGTTACAGTTTACTGGTAAAATCAATTAGAGGTTGATTTTCCAATACATGTGCAAGCATATTGCATTCTCGCCGTTTCTGTAATACAGAAACAAACAATCAAATTCACAAGGCCATTGAAAGTATTGAACGTTCATTAGTTCTGAAGGCTTGTAGCTGTGGTCGGCAATAGTAGTTGAAATGATCAGAGCGATTGTAATTATAAAATCCAGTACAACGTTGCATTCCTTGAAATAACTGCAAAGTTTATTTCTCTGGCTATATATCACACCGCATTATATAGCCGATAGCCAAAAAAAATAAGAAGTTGTTTATCTAAGTAGTGAAATAGTCTGGACGGTAGAAAAACTGCCGAAATCCGGTCAACTAAAATTCAAAAAATTAGGTAGTTGGAGTGTTTGGAATCCATTTTTGATAGTGAAAACTATCAAAAACCCTTAAAACACTCAAAATACTAAAGTTCAACAACTATTTGCCAAATTTTTGAGCCAAAAATGCTTGCTTTTTTTTTACTACACGAAATAAGGCTCGCTGGAACTAACCAGGTCTACGGAATGCGGGGGCTCCTACCCCTATCGACGTTTAAAGAGGGGGAGGGGGTTGAGTGCTGCATCGAGGTGGTTTTCCGAAACCATTCATGAAACAAATTAACGGTTCTAATTAAATGCAGACCCGCCCCATTTATTTTGAAACCCCTAGCCCATCTATTTTGAAACCACTAGGGGTCCGCAAAACTATTTAGGGTTTTGGCCTCAGGTCCCACTTGTCATTGTTTGATTTTTTTTCAAAGGTTTTGTTGTTACGCCGGAGGCGTTCTCCATTGCGGGCTTGGGGTGTGCAAAGTATGGCGCATGGAACCAATGATAACTCGCCACGTGTGGTCTCCGTAATGGCTTGTAAACGGCTTTCGCCTTTCGCCTTTCGAACCGCGGGATGTCAGCCTGCGCTTCAATGCACAAGAGCGACGGCTTTTTCCTCGAATAAGCCCGCTCTCGCTACCTGCAGCCCACGCCCGACAATGCATTCATGCTGCTGGGTTGCTCCAAGGCCTCCCCGCTCTTCGAGGGCTTCCCCGACAAGCACCTCCCCTATCGGAACGTTACAGGGATGGGCTGCGACGCCTTCTACAACTGCCCTTCTTGGGTTGGGTTTGGCAAGAAGAGCAGAGCCACCAGGCCCCCGCCCTGCTGCGGGATCCCTTATTCCTCCATTGGCTCCCTCAATCTCTCGCGCCTCCAGTGCTACTCTTACGCCACTTTTTACTATCGGGCCCCCATCAAGGTCGCTAGGATTCGCCCTGCTGCGGTTTGTTTCTTCGTCACGGCGGCAAATATCTGGTATTCCGATGTGATCCTTCAGTGGAAAATGTCGCAGAGAATAGTAGGCATGGTAGGCGACCTGGTCCAATGTGAAAACCGCTCTGGACATCGGATGCGGGCGCGGGATTCTTCTCAATGCTGTGGCAATAAAGCTGAAGAAGGAAGGCAGCAGCGGGCGTGTAGTGGGAATGGATCTTTGGCTCGACGGGCAAAATTCGATGTCATCCACTCTGACAACAGCGGCCATTGAAGGCGTCCAAGAATATGTGACTTGCAGAAGCGGGGACGCTCGGAATCTGCCGTTCATGGACAATTACTTCGACGTGGTGGTCTCCGCCGTTTTTCTTCACACAGTGGGCAAAGAATTCGGCCACAAGAGCTCTGCCGCGGCAGCCGAGCGAGCGAAAACGCTCCAAGAAGTGGTAAGGGTTCTAAAGCTCGGCGGGATGGCCATTATCTGGGACTTGGTATACGTTCCTGAGTATGTGCAGAGGCTTCATGAGCTGAAAATGCAAGAAATCAGGGTTTCTGAGTTCGTTCCGGCCTTTATGGTGCAAAGTCACATTATTTCCTTCAGGAAACCCCATCACCAAGTCCAGCTCAACGGCCATGACTGGAGAAGTAGCATTAATCCAAGAAGACCACACAACACCACCGTCACTGCTGTGCATCAAAACCAGATTACCACAATCCAAATTTACTCCCCGGGAAGCTGGCCATTGTCCGTGAATTGCAGGGCCGCGGAAGAACCAGCGGGGGTTTCCCGGTTGGCGACCCAAACGTATGTCCTGAGTGGGATTCCGGCATACCAGATGCCGATATACCATTTATCAGAAGCAATGAGGTCACACGCTTCGCTGAATGGCGTCTGGTCTTTGAGGTCCGCCGGCGGCAGAAAGCAATCCATGGAGAGCCCCTGGACATTGAAGGCCGTTTCTTTTATCGTCCAGGATTCCTCCATTTTGGTCCTCGTGTGGTGCTCTCTGATATAAAGGGGCAGCTTTCAGCCATGGCAGAGGAGCTTCACTGTCCTTAACAGCCCATCGTTGCAGATAAAACAGGGGAGCTTTCCTTTTCCCTGAGGCTCAGCCATCTCCCTATACTGATTTCAGCGAGGAAGTAAAGTTCCTCGACAGCTATTCTGGCAATTTAGGATCCAAGGCCTGTGTCATAGATGGAGAGTGGCATGTATACTCCGCAGAAGCTGAAAAATCAGATTGCAATATTATCAATCCATGGTATACTGTCGAGCTTTGTGTGACAAAGCTGGACAGAGATTTTTCCAAGAAATCAAGGCTCCTGGAATTAAGTGCAGGAGACATGAGAGTCTCTTCTGGCATAGTAAACATACTTCCAGATTTCCAGGTCTGTGACTTTGCATTCGATCCATGTGGCTACTCCATGGATGCAATTGAAGACCAGGCTTATGCTACAATACGCGTGACTCCAGAGGAGAATTGTAGCTATGCAACCTTTGAAATCATGGATTACAGAACTCGAGATTTATAGGACTTGATTTACAGAATTTCCAGTGTCTACAAGCCCTCAGTGTTGTTATTCTCTTTATATTGTTGGACATCTAAAGACCAAGAAGAGGAATTAGGATTCTTGTCGCCATTCCTTCCCTTTATATACATGTTCTGTTAAAATTGACTGTAGCATAGTCTAGCTTATTTAACATCAGAGCCATGAAGATCCATAGAATTTGTGTCATAAAAGTTTAATTTGCAAAGAAGCTAGAATGTACTCTTCCACCTAAATCCAAAATATGGTAATAACAAGTTTTGGTTGTGCTACAGGAAAAACATTTCCAACATTGGATCCCAGAACAGGGGATTTGATTGTTAATGTGGCTGAAGGTGATGTTGAAGACGTGGACAGGGCTGTAAAGGCTGCACGAAAAGCCTTTGACATTGGCCCATGGCCGAAAATGACTGCTTATGTAATTCCCTTTTTGTTACTTCAAAGAATGACAGTTTCATGTTTTCATCCTGTTGATGTGAATTGAAATGCATACTGTGAAGAACAAGAGAGATTGAAAGGAGAATTTAAAGTGTTTGAGGAATACAACATCCAATGCGTGTTCTCGCTTCTCCAAGATTTTCGTTGATTTCTATCTTATACCAATTTGGGTGTGGCAATTTTGAAGAAGGA
This sequence comes from Pinus albicaulis, assembly GCA_034641835.2. NCBI lineage: Eukaryota > Viridiplantae > Streptophyta > Pinopsida > Pinales > Pinaceae > Pinus > Pinus albicaulis. Next base: position 1,550,904,879 of record CM076578.1, on the reverse strand, counting down.
AAAGCACTTTCTAACAATGCCTTTATTACATTTGTGATGCCTCAGGAGAGATCATGTATTATGCTCCGGTTTGCTGAGTTGCTTGAAAAGCATAATGACGAGATTGCTGCCTTGGCAACATGGGACAATGGGAAGCCTTATGAGCAAGCAGCCTTGGTCGAAGTGCCAATGGCAGTGCGATTATTTCATTACTATACAGGTAGATGCTCAATCGCAAAATCTTATGTTGATGAGGTGACTTGATATTATTCCGTAATGCAGTGGTTTAGACTCCATGGAACTGTAGCAAGCTTGATCTACTCGTTTTAGTTCCTTGCTGTTTTTTATTTTTCATTGAAAATAGTAGAATTCTCATCTGTACCATTTGAATTATTTTACAGGGTGGGCAGATAAAATACATGGCCTTACAGTTCCAGCTGATGGACCTTATCATTGTGAAACATTGCATGAACCTATTGGAGTTGCAGGTCAAATCATCCCTTTGAATTTTCCACTACTTATGTTTGCTTGGAAAGTTGGTCCCGCACTAGCATGTGGGAACAATATTGTATTAAAGAGTGCTCAGCAGACACCATTAACAGCCCTTTATGCAGCAAAACTTTTCCATGAGGTATGCTCTAGTACATAGAATTCTCATGTTCATGGAAAATATTTCTTTTTAATCTCATACTAGTGCAACTTCGGCTTACTTTGGAGTCCCATTCTTAAATTGTTGTTGAACAAACCTTGCCCTAGTCACTTGTACAGAGAGTTTCCTTGTTTCCCATTGCAATAAGAATTGAATTAGCTTTTTTTTTTCCAGAACATAATAAAAGCCTTTTAGAAAGGGTAGCTGCATATTCACAGTAACCAGAAAGGCCTCTTCTGATGTATCACTTAATGCTATAAATTTCCATGATACTGAGTCTACAAACTTTTTGTCTCGATTTTCAAATGAAGAGACAAGTTCATCACCAGTTCGTTAATGCCATCATTTTTAAGGATAATTATATGATTTTCATATACATTGTTAGTTGTGTAGGCAACAATCACTATGAGGCAATGTAAAAACTTTTTATCAATTTGAATCTCCTCTCTTCTTTATGAGATTTCTATTTGCATCCCTCGTTGATATTATTATACGCACTGGTAGGATAACCTTACTATGGTGAGGATGACTTATTCAGGCTTTTTTATTGTCAAGGTTGCTTTTACAGGATCAACTGATACTGGTAAAGCAGTACTAGAGTTAGCTTCCAAGAGCAACCTTAAGCCAGTGACATTGGAACTTGGAGGAAAGTCCCCTTTTATTGTATGTCAAGATGCTGATGTCGATCAAGCCGTGGAGCTCGCTCATTTCGCATTATTTTTCAATCAGGCAAGGAGTTGCATCTCTCAATATTTAAGCTGCATGGCACTCAATATTCTAACATGTTAATCAAGCTGCTGCTCTTTCTGCAGGGTCAATGCTGCTGTGCCGGGTCGCGAACCTTTGTACATGAGAGTATCCATGATGAATTTGTAGAAAAAGCAAAAGCACGATGTTTAAGTCGGGTTGTCGGTGATCCTTTTAGAAAAGGTGTTGAGCAAGGTCCTCAGGTATGCTGTTTTCTAGTCGTTATTTAAGTGTTGAATACCTATATTAATGCAAAAATAGAGAAAACAGAGAAAAGTTGCTTTTCCATATGTAACTAATAGGCAACTGAAAGCGTGACAATCAGATGCCTGATCCATAAATGGGTCTTTCTGAATAAGAAAGCCAGCTTCTTATTTGTGCTTTGAAGGATATAATGGTTCACTGCAAAAAGACAACTAAAGGTCACTACACTTGAGAAGGGAGCTTGATGTCTGAAAATGTTTTAGGAAATGTTATCTTCTGAAAAAAATGTTGAGCACTTTGATGTGCAATTTCTGGTGGTCCCCTGCCATACAAGTTTCTTGGTTTATTTATAAGTTGGCTGCTGCAGGACCGGCAGATTAACTCACTCTTAAATTGAGACCTTGACTGCCCCTTCTATCCTTGACTTTTCATTGCACTTGCACCATGCTAATGTCTATCAGAACCATTTTGTCATTCTTTACTACGTTTTCCAGTTGGTAATTCACAAAGCTCGATTTGTGAAGTTCTCCTTCCATAAATAACAAAAGCATGACTGCTTAACTTACTACTAGCGTGTTGGGAAGTATTGAGCTATTCAAAGGATGTGTTGCTTGTAGAAAGTATTCTTTTTTACATCTGAACTGTCGTGCTGGTTGGCCTTATTTTGATGTTGTTGAGAATTTCTTTTGAAACATCGCAGGTTGACCAGGATCAGTTTAACAAGGTTATGGGTTATATCAAGGCTAGGAGGGAGAGTGGTGCAAAACTTGTAACAGAGGGCGACCAAATTGGTACCAAGGGCTTCTATATTATGCCTACCATTTTCTCAGAAGTTAAGGTATGGGAATAACATTTTGGGGATAATTGCAAGTCTGCAAATCTTTCCCCAATTAGTTATGAAAATGCTTACTTTTTACTGGCCCGGTTAGGTCACTTTAAGTTAATGGTGAAGGAGGTCAAAATTCTTCCCATCTCAGTGCTCAAGACTTGCTTTTTACTCTGTTTCTTCAATCTGAAAAATATATGATGTATTGTAAAAGATTTTTTTGTGGGGTTTTATGCACCAATTTGATTCCACAAACAAAAGATAGGTACATTGTGAATATCTAATCAAACTTGCAAAGAAAAATGGCATGAATGGCTACATGCCAAAGCTAAAGCTATTGTTGATAGTTTGTTATTCAAGCCAGAAAATACAATTATTCCATTGTTAGGGCTCTACTTTAAGTTAATGGCGAAGCTAATAGGTCACTTTAAATTAATAGTGAAGGAGGTCAAAATCCTTCCCATCTCAGTGTTCAAAACTTGCGTTTTTATTATTCAAAACGATAGTCTCAGCGCATTATTCAAAGGATATTCATTTGTTTTTTTAATTATCGAAAAAAATTAAATGCTAAAAAGAATTCTAACTACAAAGATCTAACTAATAAAGGATATTCACTGACATAATCTTGAACAGTGTCACCCACCTGTCCTCGCATGTGTTGACCTCTTGTTGACTTGCTATTGCAATGTCATTTTCTAATTGTGTAGTGTTCCATATTTTATTTGTCCAATGAACATGGCATGCGTTGAATTTTTGCATAATGACATTACTCTACATGCCGAGTTTCATATCCCCTCGACAGTCCTAAAGCAACCTTAATGTGCAGAGATTAGTGTTGGTTTATCAAAATCGAGCAATTGATTTTCTTAAGATTAACAATAATCCCCAGTTTAAATTTGTAGCACTAATATTCGGTATCTTGGTTTATCATGCCTCAAACTTTAGTGACGTTAATCAACACAAGCTTCAATTTGTGGCAACCAATATCAATTCCATTTCTAGACGCTTGAAAGGGATTGACAACCACTTCTGTATCCTTCTACTCAAATAGGTCAATAAGCCTCACTAATGCGAGCTCAAATAATGTAATTGCCTCCTTTCGGCGTTCCCTTGCACCTCCCGGTGCATGCTAGTTATAAAAAATTTGAAAGTAGAAATTATTTTAATAATCTAACATCAAAATCAATGATTTATAATAGCACAAATGACATTTAAGAATTTTTTTTAAAATCAAAACGCTTTATAACATAATTATTTTATAACTATTTAATTACATTTTTTTGTTATCAAAATATTTAATAACCTTTTATTTTTTATATCATTATTTTAAAATATGCATCTGATTGTACTATTTAAGAATGAAGTGGGTAATATATTAAATATTTTTTCATTGATGATTACAAAGTCGTAATTCAAACGTCTATTGTCGTTTCGTGGCCCTATACGTACCCCAAGTGCTTTGATGTCAAGTCGTGGCGAAAATTAGTGATCGAGGCATGCCCCCATAAATGTAACACATGGCCTTGTCATAAATATTTATTAAAAATTTGTAACCCACGAGACAAAACTCTTCCACAAGTGTCCCTCAAATCACAACTCATCAATTAGGGTATACGATTAAGAATATTGGGATTACATTTAATCTTGTGCGTTAATTAATAAAATAATTTAAAATTCTAGAACCTACATTAACATTTAATAAAATAATTTAAAATTCTAGAATCTATATGCATCCAAAGGATTAAATAGGTATGTCTATTTGTATAAATATTGCAAATTTATAATTTTCTTTATGATGCAAATCCGTATTTTTGTTTTAATAAACTAAATATTGGTAATATTATTACATATATTGGTATAATTAGAAAATAGAAATGAATGATTATCTCTAATATTTAATTGAAAAGCATTCCAAAGAAACATCCCAACATTATTAAAAAAAAATATCATTCTAATATGTATAAAAAAAATATGTATTTTTAAATCAATTTAAAGAAATAAAGAATTTTTTTAGACAAATTCCTAATCATAATTTCAAAACACTTCAGCAATATTTTATTTCATATTAATGAATACCAAATTAATATTTTTTTCAATTATATCATTTCAACTACCACAGTGCAAATTGTACATATATATTTGTTGACAAAAAAAGAACATTATGTAATAACAAATATAATTTTTTTTATTAGTAGCACTAAACTCATGGTGTTTAGAAAATGCATTATACCTTCTACTTATTATTTTCTAATAGCTAACTACACTATTTTTATTTGAAGTACACCACAACATTACAACACATTAAAAATTATATTTACAAACAAAAAACTCTTCCAAACTTCATTGCTATAATAATCTCTAATCTGTAATCATAGCCTCTTTAACCACATATTTACTTGCAAACACTACATAGTAGCATTGATATTGGATGCAAATCTTGTAGTGTGCAAAAGTACCTTATGGCTATGTGAAATATTATTTGGGTCCATATCTAAGATTATTTCCAATTGGTGAAAATTACTTCCACATGACTTTGACATTAAAATTTCATATTTGGTCTAAATAGAAACACCCCACAAAGAGAGATTTCGACAAGTATAAAATCATTCAAAGCATTATATTGGATTTCATATTTGAAAGAAAATCCCTCATTTATGTAATATATATAGTTGCAATTGACATCCAAGATCCCAATAAAGATTACCCTATTGCAAGTGTTTAGGAACTATTTTCCAATTAGATATTTTTTCCATATTGTGTACAACATTTTTAATAGGGTTCACGACATTCCTTTACCAATGGATAACCTTCTTTCATGATAACCTTGTTTGCATAAAAGAGAAGATCCATAAAAATAAAAAAGAGATATAAATATGAAGCTATGTAAAGAAAAAACAAACAACAATTAAAGAAATTTTTTAAAATTGTAGAAACATCTTTACCAACCATTTCATTCATAATTTGATTTTCAAATTTTTAGAAAATTATAATTATTTCAAAGTAATTTTTTTAATACCAAGATAACCAGAAATTTATTAATATTAAATATTAATCAATTAATTAAGATAGAACTAATTTCCACTTAATCATAACTAGTGCTCTAAAGACATCACCCCATAACAAGGCTATGATACCACAACTAGAATAATCAATTGGAAATATTTGAGATGACACCAACAATACCTACCCTACACAATACATTTTAGATTTGTTTTTCTATACTCACCATTTCCTCATAAATACCCTTCATTCAGTTCTCTTTAGTGTGTACATAGAAAGTTCCCAATTTTTTTCATCAACTACAATATATTCATTTTTAGTTCTGGGCTCTTCTCAAGATTCTTATGGCATCCTTTCATAGTTGTTTCATAAGAATATAGTATGGAAGTCTTCTTTTTTCAAGGCAAAAATTATGTTTTCCTCTCATTTTTATTTTTCTAGATTTGATTTTTCTTTCCATTCAAATTTCTCAATATTTTCATGAATGAAATATGCATAACAAAAGCCCAATCCCAAATTCTTTTTAGTTTCAAAAATATAGAAGTAAGATTCAAGAATAAAAAATAATTGCATAGATATAAAAAAAATGTTACATTCATTTCTCATAACTTCTATCATTTATAAACTAAGCTCACAACAACACCATAAAATAGTCAAAATTAAATTCCCCTTATAATATAAATACTCAAATAGTCAAAATTAAATTCCCCTTATAATATAAATACTCAATCTTGAATATTCTAGAAAAAGAAAGATTACACTATTTATAGATATTCAAAATATTCGAACCATATAACTAACCCATCCTCACTGCATTCTCTGAAAGACGTTTTATTACACGATATAAATTTTAAAAACCAACCCTAAACCTTTTTTAATCAAGTTATTAATTGCATTTATATGTTAAATGCATTAAAGTTGTGGTAAAATTTTACTTCAACGCTTTCAGCCTTGCCTCTCTGATTTCCGAGCATTGACTGAATATACTAATCTATGGGATCATAAATATACTTGCATCTCTAACTCCCAAACCAGCTTGCATATATCGAACTTTTAACTTTATATCTATGTATTATAGGAATGAACATAACACTCCAAACTGCTTCAAGATTAAAAATGGCAAAAATAAGTAAATAAAATAAAATCAAAAGGTTTGACTAACTTTACATGGAAGGCGCTTTCAACCTGCTTGAAAGACCAATGATATTATTTTCATGTTTAGAATCCGAATTTAAAACTGGGCAAGATTTAATAAATCTACGAAGATCAAAATTGACCATCTAATGGGCTCCTAATTATTATTGTCATCGTTTGTAAAGCTGCGTTCTGTGCGTTACGAAAAGAGACGAATCATCAAACCCAATCATCAAATTTTGTAACTTTTACGTTACAAAATTATCGAAAGAAAACCATATCCTGTTATATGTAAACTCCTCTCGAGCATTCAAAAATGAAATCAGAGAAAATTAAGGTGCAGAGCACAGCATAACAATTAACATGCCATGAACAATACAAGACATACTGCAAATCCCAAGTCTATTTAAATTCAAGTCTTTATTTAGGAGTACAGGTACAGTAGTCTCTACGGCCCTCCAAAACCATCCATTGGATCTGATGAAACATCCATACAATATGATATAGTGGACTTATCGGACTCCACTGCGAGAGACTACTACTATCAAAGAGGGTATAGTTTGAATCAGGTGTGGCAGCTGCAAGTACCGCACTGGCAGTTGGGACCGCACTTGCAGTCGTTCTCCAGAGAAACATTTCCACCGTGCCTGTTCACATCAAACCCAAAATATATTCAATTATCATATCACCATGAAACCATAATGCCTAAGTTTATAACAACATATACAGATAACGCGGGTACCCCATCTCATAGCTGGTCTCCACAATACCGTCCATCTGGAATCCCTTCTTCTTGCTGTGAAACAAAACAAACCAAACAGGGAACGAGGTTAGTCCTACCTAGACTCGAACTCATGACGAGCAGCATGAAATTGGAAAAGAAATTGATAGGAAATGGGATGAAAACACTTGAGAAAAAAGAGAGTGGACAGTTACATACGGGCATTGGGTTTTGTCAGCGCAGTCGCAATTAGCGCAATCACTCGACATGTTGGCAACAAAAATGACGAATAAACAAAAAAACACCAAACTACTTCACTGGGAACTTCCAAGTTATCAGATACCACCCGCGCTTCTCAATTTAAGCGCAGACACCCCTATATATATAGGGCAGCCCAGCACCGGAGAGAAGTGAATGACAGTCACCGACGGAAGAGTTGCAACTTGTAGGGACCCACCTCGAATGCGACGAAGGCGGTGAGTGTATTCTGAACGAAAGACAGTGGAGCACGCATCTCATCTTTGGCACGAATGTACAAGGTACGGCGCAAAAAGACGAATCATACGCTATTATTTAGAGTTAAAGTTTCAACATCTTCTGAGTTTATGGCGCGCTTCTAGGAATCAAACACTATTGCGATGGGACATGACAGACGAGTATCACTGGACTCCAGTCTCCAGGCTAAAGTTGAATGGTTTCTGTAAAACGAATAATGATTGCCTCCGTTTTTCTAAAGCGACGGGTGAACGAATGAAGCGCAGATTTAATGGTTTATAGTCGATATGGATCATGATACAAGCCTATGTGAGAAATTTCTAGGATGGATATACCTTTTTGTAAATGTTCGAATATTAAGTTTTTTTAGATTAAAAAAATTAAATGGATATTTATAATATTGAAAAATTTAAAATATTTAAATACAAAAAAGTAAACGACTTTTATTTGAATAGTTTATGAGGCATAATACTTGAGAAGGTTTTGTAAATGGGGTAGTAAGTTAAATGGGCTAGATTGTGGGGAAAACTTCACAGTTAAGTGCATTTGAGCCACAGGAGTTCTGGGATGGGTGGTTCAAGGGTTATGGGATGGGTGACCACCCGAGAAGTTCTCGAAAAATTAGTCAGTTACTACTAATGAAAACTGTCATAGTTAAATGACATTCTTAACATAGTTAAATCCCCAAAAAAAAATGATATTTAGTTCAAAAGTCATTTAAAAATAGTTTGAATCATAAATATTGTGAGAAAACTAATAGTTGCACATTTAAAATAACAAGTTATGAGAATTTGAATTTTCATTATAAGCTTAAAAACAACTAGACATTTTGATTTAAGTTTCAAATTACAATAAAATATATAAATTTGACATTATCAAAATTTTATATTTAGAATAAATAATAAATATATATCAATATTCTTTCAAAATATACATTTAAATTCTCAATAATAAATTATTCATTAATAAAACCAAACTAATCTCTAATTCATAAACTCTCATTCTTAACTATGAGTATCTATTATTCTTCTATATATTGTATACTTACACTGCAAATGATGACCAAACTCCAGATGATCTATTTTCTAACAATTGTATAGATCATAACTTATATATTTAAATACTTGTTTAGGAATTTCTGGTAAAAAACGTATGCCATTTCATCGATCTTGGCGGGCTTTGAAGACTAGATTATATAAAGCATAGGCACTTATATTCGTTATGGTTGGTAAAGTACATGCTAATTGGTATGTTTATCTTTTTATTTTTGTATTTATTTCTTAAGGAGTTGTTTTTAGTGTGATTTTTTTGAGTTTCAAGTGTTGGAATTTGGTGAAAATTTTTGAAGTAAAATTTAAATGTTTTTTATTTACACTGGTTTTTCAATTATATATATAGATTCAGCATTCTAAAAAACTCCTCGGGAATTTTGATTGTGTAAGGTTATTCATCAAACTTTTGTTTTTAATGAATTCCTGCCAGATTTTAGACAAATTAGACTAGAAAAAACCACCAAATTTTTTTTCAAAAAATCACACTAAAGACTAGTCAATTTCTCAATCTTCTCATATTAACCTTGCCAAAAAGAAATATCTTGATAAGAGAAAGCTGCCTTTACCGTATCCATAGTTAAACCATCTTTACTAACCCAATGTCCTAAGACGGTACCTTCACTAACCGTGACATTTGCACTCATTCATGCTAGTAGCGGAAACATCGCTGCTATAAATTTATAATTCTGAAGTAAATTTTTCGCTGGTCTTCATTAATCAACGAACCTATATGCTGTAGACTGTATGGACCTTGGTAAGTATGGTTAAAAGTAGTTGGAAATAATTTATAATTTAAAAAAAAAATTAATAGTAGTTGTGTTAATTGTGTTTAAATCATATTTTTAATAATGAAAATGAATTCAACATTATCAAAAAAAAATTAAAATACTTAACAACTATAGTTTAACTTCATAAAAATCATACAAAATTTTATTAAAATTTTACTAAAGGAAAAAAAAAAAAGCTGTCAAGAATACGGGATTGTTTTTATTCAGAGTCATGGTTTCAAATTTTACGGGATTGTTTTTATTCAGAGTCATGGTTTCAAATTTTCAGAGTGACTGTCACAAGTCGCAACATCAGATAATAATCTGTAGCGTCTTTCTTGATCATTGAGCTTTTGAGGCGAGGCATTATGACGGGTGAAACGTCAGAATTTTAGGTCAGGATGTTTATGTGGCCATGGGCAAGGTTTCGAACACAATTATTTATTCAGAGCAAGTTCATTACATTTGGTCTTTAATGGACCTATGGGATTAAAAAAATAAATAAAAACGAAATTATAATTTGATGTTTTTGAGTTGGCATACTTAAAATGTTCAAAGGTTTTTTTTAGGGTGAATCCATTTTGGTTTAATTTTAGTATAGTAAGGCCAAAAAAACTATATCTTATTTTTATAAAAAAAAAATTGAGAAATCAATTATAAATGTTTAAAAATATAAAGGATTGTTTCCTGTTCTCTAATAATTTTTTTTTTATATGAATAATTTTTTCTTCTCTTCATAAAAATTCAATCTCAAAAAACAAATGTCATTTAAACTTGTGATGATTGAGATAAGCTAAACTTACCACACAAAAAAATGGAGTTATGTGAATAGATTCTAATTTACACAACAAATTACATTTAAATATGTGATGGTTGAGATAAGTTCAGCTTTAAAAAAAAAAATGGAATTATAAGAATAAAGTTAATTGTGAAAATTAGTTTTCATATTTTATTTTCTAATAACATATATTATTTATATGAATAACATTTTCCTCCCTTCATAAATATCTAATATCACAAAAAAAGTGATCATATAAATTAATAATGATTGAAAATAAACTAAAATTACATCCAAATATTTTATTTTCATCAACAAATTTTTTAATTATAATGAAAATTTTAATCAAACTACTTTCAATAAAGAAAAATTTAATATCAATAATTTTGTAAAGTCTAATATTAATTGTTCTTTGGTTTTGGTTAAATGGTGATAAGGCAAGTTGCTATCGCACTCATCGCAAGTTCAATTCCCTTCCCCGATCAGGGATAAGCAAATTTTGTTTACCAAAATGGTCAATTACTTTTAATAAATTTAAAAAAATAGATTCCTGCCACATGGCTCCTCAGCAACTAATTTTCTAGGGATTTGAGATTATTCCAATTCTAATAAATTACTTCATGATAAGTTCCTCATTATTATTTATAAAATACATTTATATATAAGAAAATTTTATTTAGCAAAATGGTCGTGTAACAACTATTACTTCAATATAAATGACATACAAAAAAAATTACATTTAACCACAATAAGTTACCCTAACTCTACTATATTTACACTGTTGTTCCGTATGAATCTTCGCATGGTTGATTATTATTATTTTATACTTTGTTCCATATCGACATAACTTATAAAAAATGTATGTATACGAATACAACCCTTAGCTAAGTAATTATTTATGCCATTATGACCGTAACCGTAACTCTAACCCTTAGCTGGTTACGGTCTACAGTTGTTCCTTGATCTGTCACATTTTCTGCCATTCGATCAATGTCCCATGTGATCAACAGTGGTGGTGTGGATGAGGGTGGGTTAGAGTAACCACCCATAACCCCCCATCTCCCGCTGGCTCATTGATGCATTTTGTTGTAGTATCGGTTTACCTCTGCAACTCTCTGCTGTTACTGCAAGAATTGTCCATAGTATCCCTTGGGTACGCGATAGATAGGCTCATTGATATTACACAGTTCAGATGCTCTGGTTTTAGAGCTTGTGCTGAGAATACGTTTCAAAACCCTGTTAAGTTTCCTATGGATTTTTCGAGAAGCAGTTCCTCTGCCCATCATTTTGTTCCAATAGCAACTTCTAGTACGGGTTCTTACAGTCTCACGATATTGTTTCCACCTCGAACCTGCTACTGCAGTCTATCAGGTAACTCATTTACTATTCTCTTTTAATTCTTTTCTTTACCTTAATAAAATTCTTCATACAGTCAACTCTTAAGACGTTTTTCCTTTGCCCTGATTCATTTCATTGTTAACCCAGTTTTATTATGAATATGCTTATGGATTTTGTAGTAGGTTCCTACGGAGTTCTCGGCAAACGATCTTAAGGAACAAGCTTTAATTCTTCCACAATGTCACGGGTGAGTAGATTAAAAAATTTTCTATCAAAATTGTTCTTGTTGCTCTGAGTCGTAACACTCGCCTCTGCTTATTGTAGGCGAGGTCTCCTTCTGTTGGTGGTTGGATCATCACAAGTTTAATTTTACATTTATTCTTAAGAAATTGAGTCCTACCCCGAGGCTCAGTCTTACCTGTTTTCTTCATGGGCAAGAAAATTTATTCTTTCTGTTCTCATACTAGTTAACAAGAAATCTAGGGTTTAATCTCTATGTTTTAAGGCATTGCCATGGCTGACTTGTTCATATATGTATATATATATTTCATGTCGAAATTTCAATTAAATCGCTTTCGCTCTTCTTGATAACTAAGAATATTTAACATTTTCGATGGATAACATTCAGGTTGAGCCGCAAGGGTTTACTTTGTAGCTGCTACTTAATTTATTCAAACTTGATTGCGAAGGATAAGAAATTACCTGTTATTGACAATGTAATTCATGTTTCTCATTTACGAAGTTTAAATATAGGTTTTTGAATAGTTATCTTGTTAATTGTCACCATAAATCTCGAGTTCAATAAACTCTTAAAGTTCTGAGTTTTTTCTCTATAATGTTACATGTTGATAGTAAATGCCTCTGTCGTTTTTCAGCTTGCTCACAATTATTTTAGAAATTTTTGCTTTTATATGTAACTACTAGATTGTCAATCTTTGAGAAATTATATTAAGGAAATCATCTAGCAAGTTAACTCGAGGATTTCTTCTTCCGAACGTTGTTCTTTTCAATGGCTTTAGATTTTTGAGAACTATAGTTTGTTCTGCATATATGTATATAGTTTCTTTCCCTTTACCAGTTCCAGATGTTGAGTACTGTAAAAATCTAGTTATTCTAAATACCCTTTTCTGAACTACTTTTACGTTTTATATTTGGAAATGTATTCAGTAGTTGTACTCTGAGTAGTATGTGTATGTAGAATACAACAAATGATATAAAATAATATTCTGCCATGAAATATACATCACAATCTATATTATTATTGTATTTCTATTCTCTCTTTACAGTACAACATTCATTCACTATGCAATTAGTTTCAACATATATGTTCGAACCATAAATGCTCATATAATATCATAGATATAAAATGACGATATACCCAGAACCTTTTTTCTAGGGGTCTAGGTTTACACTCCTCAGATGATTAACTAAAATCAGTAAACAACTTTCCATATAATCTATTTTCTACAAGAAAAGTTATGTAAACAGAATCTCCTACAATTACAGTTAACAATTACTTATCTGTCCTCTATTGCTGGGACTGATTTTATTCCTCCCTTCCACGAGTGAGGAAATTACGTTCTCCAACTCTCCCCCGAGCTCCAAGCCTGAGCTTCGTTGTTGACAGAAATTCTGGAAGAGACTATGGGACAATTTGGTCCAGTCTCCAAATCCAGTATCCAATAGAAAATTTAGATTAATTCCCTAGTTAACACCAGTCCAGAATTTTCTCCAGAGTATTTTCCTCCTTCAGTTACCGAATAGAACCCCCAAACCTCCCTGGGATTCCCTTTTTATCCCCAGAGGTGGGTGACTGTTTGAACTGAATTCTATTCAACTAACTATCTAATCTTGAAATTACTTTACCATCAATCTTTTACTTTATGGAACCAATTCCATAATCAGTTTTCCATTATTCAAATTAAATTTCAATTCACAATGTTTTTAAACATAATTACAATAATTGTTTGAAAATTCCTAATACATAACTTAACAACTAGTTAATGACTAAGTCAGTGGTTACAGCTTCTCCCCCTGGAAGTGAACACCATCCTCGGTGTTCTCATTCTGTTTCAGCAAAAAGTTTAGGATAGGCTTCCCGAACAAAACCTTCATCCTCCCAGGTAGCTTCTTCCAGTCCAAAGTGCTTCCATTGCACTTTAACCTGGGCGATGGCTCGCTTTCGGAGCATGATTTCCCTCCGATCAATTATACTAACTGGTTCGACCTGCAAACAATGAGTTGCATTAGTTTGACTTATAATTCTTAACATACTTTAATCAATTTAGTATACATATTCTACCTAAATATTCTGCCAGTGGATTATATGTTTTGAATCTTGAATGTATATTTTTAATTGCGACACATGAAAACTGTTGTGTACTTGAATATGACTAGGCAAAGCCAATCGATAAGCCACAGGTCCTACTCATTCCAATATTTGGAATGGACCGCAAAATCTGGGAGCCAACTTGGCACATGAGGCCCATATTAACGTTATTTTATTTGGCTTAATCCTTACGTACACATGGTCCCCTATTTCAAATTCATGATAAGTTATTTTTCTATCCGCATACACTTTTTGTCTATCTTGAGATGCTTTCAAATTATGTTGAATATTCTTTACTTCTGTCTCCATTTCAGCTAACATGTCGAGTCCAAGCATCAACTTGTTTTCTGGTCTACTCCAATTAATAGGAGTTCGACACTATCGCCCATACAAGGCTCGAACGAACTCATTTTGAGTGATTCCTGATAGTCGTTATTGTATGCAAACTCTACTAGATGTGAATACTCTTCCCACCTAGTTGGCTGTTGCATTACATACATACGTAACATGTCCTCCAAAATTTGATTTACTCACTCTGTTTTTCCATCCATCTGCTGATGTAAACTTTACATCCCTGTCAGATACGATAGTATTTGGAATTCCATGTAATCTAAATATCTCTCGCATGAATATATCTGCTATTTGAATTGTCTTATAAGTGGACTTCATTGGTATAAAGTGTGCAGATTTGCTTAATCTATCCACCACTACCATTATAGAGTTATTGTTCCTTTTTTATCTTGGTAGTCCAGTGATAAAATCTAATGATATCACTTCCCACTTCCATTCATGTACCGGTATAGGCTACATCAGCCCAGCTGGATGCTAGTGCTCCACTTTCACTTGCTGCCATTCTAAGCACTTGTTCAAATATTCTGCTATATCTCTCCTCATACTAGGCCAAAAGTAATTCTTCCTTATGGCTGTTAACATCTTCTGATAACCAGGGTTTCCTGAATAATTACTTCGATGATATTCATTTAATATCAATTCCTTCAACTCCATTCGGTTTGGGACAAAACTTCCTTTTTTTGAAAGTTAACAAACCATCGTTATCAATTTCATATTCAGCTGGTTTTCCTTGTTCCTTGAGCTCCTTTACTTGCTACCACATAAAATTTTATTCAGGATCCTTATCTGCTTCTGTTTTTATTTTTTCCATAAATATGCACTCAACTTGATTACAATATAGTTCATAAACACCATGCAACTTTCTGCTTAATGCATCTGCTACTCGGTTTTCCTTACCTTTCACATGTTGCATATCAATATCAAATTTTCTTAGGAAGGAATTCCACCTTGCCTGACGAGAATTGAGATCAGTCTGCTTCAAATCACTGGTTAAGCTGCTGTGATCTGTTTTGAGCACAAATATTTTCCCAAGTAAGTAGTGCCTCCACACCCAAAGTGCATGCACCACTACTGTCAATTCCAAGTCATAGGCTGAATATCGCTCCTCATGCTCCTTTAATTTTCGGGACTCATAAGCAATCACCTTTCCCTCTTGTGACAAGATTGCCCCAACTCCTTCTTTGCATGCATCTGTGCATACCTCAAACTCCTTATTAGGATCAACTACTTTTAACACCAGAGCGGTAGTTAATAACTGCTCTAGCTTCTCAAAACTGTCCTAACATTCCCTTGTCCACTTAAATACCTTTCCTTTCCTTTGTAGTGAAGTGATTGGAAAAACAATTTTTGAGAATCATTCAATAAATCACCAGTAATAACTAGCCAATCCCATAAAGGATTGGATGTTTGCCACATTTTGAGGCACTTTCTATTCCATAATCGTTCTGATCTTCTCAGGGTCTATTGAAATACCTTCAGCAGAGATTACATGACCAAGGTAATAAATTTCTTCCTTGAAGAAATCACACTTGCTGAACTTGGCATACAACTGATGCTTCCGTATCATTTCCAACACTATTCGCAGATGTTCCTTGTGTTCCTCTGCATTCCTAGAATAGACTAAAATTTCATTAATGAAAATTAACACAAAATTATCCAAATAGGGATGAAATATACCATGCATCAGTCTCATGAATGTTGCTCGTGCATTGGTTAACCTGAAGGGTAACACCACAAATTCGTAGTGTCCGTACCTTGTACGAAAAGTAGATTTATGCATGTCTTCCTCTTTTATCCGAATTTGATGATATCCCGATCTTAGATATATTTTTTAAAATACTGTTTCTCCCTTTACTTGGTCAAACAGATCATCAATTCGTGGTAAGGGATACGTGTTCTTAACAGTTAGTTTATTTAGCTGACGATAATCCATGCACATTCACATGGTTTTGTCCTTCTTTTTCACAAATAATACAGGTGCTCCCCAGCGAGATACACTTGGTTGTATATATCCCTTATCTAGTAATTCCTGTAGCTGCATTTTTAACTCAATCAATTCAGGTACAGTCATCCGATAGGGTGTTCTGAAAATTGGTGATGCTTTCGGCATCAATTCAATTGTAAAATCTACGTCCCTTCTAGGTGGCAATCCTGGTATTTCCTCTGGAAATACATCCTTGAATTCCTGCACTATTGATATATTTTCTAGCCTAAGAGCCTTTTCTTTAGAGTCAGTAAAACCCACTTGAATGGCATATAGTTGACATCCTTTCCTCATGCATTTAGTCATTTAGGAAGCTGTGATCGGACGCAAGTGTATAGGTTTCTTTATCCCTTGAATTTCTTGGCGAGTGCAATCTTGTTTTCTGTAATAGATAACCTTCTCTTTGTAATCTACTAGTGTCCAATGCTTTTCCAACCAATCCATGCCAAGTAGCACATCACAAGATCCCAAAGTTAAAATATTCAAATCCATAGTTAGCTTCTGTTCATTAATTTTTAGTGCACAATTTAATATTTAGGCACTAACTGTCCTCTTAGCTCTAGTAGCTAACTGTACCAGCCATGATTTCCTAAATTTATGACTTTGTAATTTACAATTTTCTACTACTTTGGGACTTATATAGCTTAAAATTGCACTAAGATCTACCAAAATATAAACAGGCTGAGATAGCAATTTACCTTCCAGTTCAATCATTGTTGGCTGATAGTCAGCTTGCTGGTCCTCCAACGCCGCATTAATTCTGGGTATGTTTCTGGCGACATCAACCACTGTTGAGGCTTCTTGCAAATTAGTCATTGCTTCACTCCTACCTCGCTGTGGACAGTTTCGGTAGTAGTGTGCCACCCCACACCCCCAGCATTGTAAAGGTGGCTTCTGGTTCTGAGTTTGTTTCAGTTTACTGCAAGCTTCTGCAGTTTTATCTTCTACAGGCCATCTTATTCTTTGATGATTCTTACCAAACTGTCTACTAATTGAAATTTTAGTTGTACCCTTAAAATTACTAGTTTTGTTTCGTATAAAACTACAAATTCCTTTATGTTGTTTCTTTTCCTACGAGCTTTTACCTTGCTCCACCTTGAATTTTTCTTGCTGGTAGCACATTCTGGCTTTTCTGATAGCCTCATCCATTGTCTTAGGTTTTACGAATTCTATATGTTCCTTCATATGTGTCGGAAAACTGCTTAAAAATCTCTGTACTTTAGCTTTTTCATCTGTTAAATAAGGTACGTAACGCAGTAAGCAAGTAAATTTAGTGATATACTTGTCCATAGTCATTTTTCCCAACTTCAAATCATGAAATTCTCAAGATTTTTCATCATACAAGCATTCTATTAGGTACTTATCCTTAAAATACTGTTGGAATGCATCCCAAGTTACATCTTGGTCCTCTATATTGCGGACGTTCTTCACTTCCTCTCACCATAAAGTGGCTTTCTCCCTTAACTGGTAAATAGCCAATCTGGCCTTAAGATTATTGTTGTATTCATACACTTGGAAATATTTATTCATGTTAATCAGCCATGCCTCAACTACCTCTTCCTCTACTCCATCAAATGTGGGGGGTTTTATTTTCCTGAATTCACCTTGCAGCTCTACTTTCTGCCTTTTTATTTCTTTCTGATATGTTACATTATCAAATTAAGCTTCATTATAATTCTTATTTCAGTTACTTCGCTGAGACTGACTTCTTTCTATTCTGTCCATATCATGATCTTTAATTTTTTGTTCATTTCCTTCCTGGAATTCCCTATTGGTACTTGGCTTCTCAATTCCTTGATTCTGCTTGCCAGAGAGACTTTTCAATATCCTCTCCCGCTCTTGCATCAACCTTGCATTATCGCTTCGCACCCTCTCCATCTCCTCCTGTAACTTCTGCACAGTGGTTAAAAAGATACTGGTTTGGTGTTGTTGTTCTTCTAACAACCTACTAGTTTGTTGATGTTGTTCTACCCCTAGCTGTACCCACATCTCTGGGTTCATCTCCTGTCGGGTTTGTGGTTCCCCGGCATTCAAAGGTGGTTGTTGTAATGGTGTCCTTCTCATTATATCTCGCTAACTCTTTTTTCCTGCATCAGGAATACAGAACTTTAAACGTTAGTTGACCAATAGGCTCCCAGTGTTACAATGCTGCTCTGATACCACTTGTAAAAAATATTACTTCAATATAAATGACATACAAAAAAAATTTACATTTAACCACAATAAGTTACCCTAACTCTACTATATTTACACTGTTGTTTCATATGAATCTTCGCATGGTTGATTAGTATTACTTTATGATTTGTTCCATATCGACATAACTTATAAGAAATATATTTATATGAATCCAACCCTTAGCTAAGTAATTATTTATACCATTATGACTAATGTCATATCCAGTACCGAGCATTAAAATTCTTATGGTATTCTTATTGGATTCAGTAAATCAAGCGTTTGGGGTTCGACACACCTTAACCATGTGTATCACCTGGTTACTGTTTATTTGCAATGCATATGGTTTAATGAACCCATCTCGGTTTTAGTCCTAGCATTTAAGATTTGGGTTATGGTATATAGTTGTTCCTTGATCTAGCACTTTTTTCGCCATCTGATCAATGTCCCATGTGATCAACGGTGGTGGTGCGGATGAGGGTGGGTTAGGGTAACCACCCGTAACCCCCCCCCCCCCCCCCACCTCGCCGGTCATTGATGCATTTCTGTTTTAAGAATGATTACCCTGGCTAACTTGCTTCGGTTACCAAATTAATTTTCCATAGAATCTCTTGGGTATGCGACAGATAGGCTCATTACTATGGCAGAGTTCAGATGCTCTGGTTTAGAGCTTGCGTTGAGAATACGTTTCAAAACCCTAATAAGTTTCCTATGGATTTTCCGAGAAGTAGTTCCTCTGCCCATCATTTCATTCCAGCAGCAACTTCTAGTCCAGGTTCTTACAGACTCACGGTATTGTTTTCGCCTCAAACCTGCTACTGCGGTCTATCAGGTAACTAACTTACTGTTCTCTTTTAATTCTTTTGTTTACCTTAATAAAATTCTTCATACAGTCAACTATTAAGACGTTTTTCCTTTGCCCTGATTCATTTCATTGTTAACCCAGTTTTCTTATGAATATGCTTATGGATTTTGTGGTAGGTTCCTATGGATTTCTTGGCAAACGATCTTAAGGAACATGCTTTACTTCTTCCACAATGTCACGAGTGAGTAGATTAAACATTTTTCTCCGAAAATTTTTCTTGTTGCTCTGAGTCGTAACACTCGCCTCTGCTTATTGTAGGCGAGGTCTCCTTCTGTTGGTGGTTGGATCATCACAAGTTTAATTTTACATTTATTCTTAAGAAATTGAGTCCTACCCCGAGGCTCATTCTTACTTGTTTTCTTCATGGGCAAGAAATTTTATTCTTTCTATTCTCATATTGGTTAACAAGAAAGCTAGGTCTTAATCTCTATGTTTTAAGTCAGTTCCATGGCGGCCTATTCATATATGTATATATATATTTCATGTTGAAATTTCTATTAAATCGCTTTCTCTCTTCTTGATAACTAAGAATATTTAATATTTTCAATGGATAACGTTCAGGTTGAGCCGCAAGGGTTTAGTTTGTAGCTACTGCTTAATTATTCAGACTTTAATGCCAATGATAAACAATTACCTATTATTGACAGTGTAATTCCTATTTCTCATTTACGGAGTTTAAATATACGGTTTTTGAATAGTTATATTGTTAATTGTCACCGTAGATCTCGAGTTCAACAAAATCTTAAAGTTCTGAGTTTTTTCTCTATAATGTTACATCTTGATAGTAAAGGCCTCTGTCATTTTTAAGCTTTCTCACAATTATTTTAAAACTTTCGGCTTTTATATGTAACTACTAGATTGTCAATCTTTGAGAAATTTTGTTCAGGAAATATTTTAGAAATTTAACTCGAGGATTTCTTCTTTCGAACGTTGTTCTTTTCAATGGCTTTAGATTCTTGAGAATTACAGTTTGTTCTGCATATATGTATATAGTTTCTTTCCCTTTACCAGTTCCAAAAGTTCAGTACTGTAAAAATCTAGTTATTCTAAATATCCTTTTTCTGAACTACTTTTACATTTTATATTTGGAAATTTATTCAGTAGTTGTACTCTGAGTATTATGTGTATGTAGAATACAACAAATGATATAAAATACTATTCTACCATGAAATATACATCACATTCTATATTATTACTGTATTTCTATTCTCTCTTTACAATACAACATTCATTCACTATGCAATTAGTTTCAGCATATATGTATGTACCATAAATGTCCATGTAATATCATAGGTAGAAAAGGACGATCTACCCAGAACCTTTTTTTGAGGGGTTTGGGTTTATATTCCTTAGATGATTAACTAAAATCATTAAACAACTTTCCATATAATCTATTTTCCACACGAAAAGTTATGTAAATAGAATCTCCTACAATTACAGTTAACAATTACTTATCTGACCTTTGTTGCTGGGATTGATTTTATGCCCCCCTTCCACAAGTGAGGCAATTACGTCCTCCAACTCTCCCCCGAGCTCCAAGCCTGAGCTTCGTTGTTGACAAAAATTCTGGAAGAGACTACGGGACAATCCAGTCCAGTCTCCAATTCCAGTATCCAATAGAAAATTTAGATTAATTCCCTGGTTAACACTAGTCCAAAATTTTCTCCAGATTCTTTTCCTCCTTTAGTTACCCCGCAGTCTTTCTCCTGTGCCACTGAACAGAACCCCCAAACCTCCCTGGGATTCCCTTTTTATCCCCAGAGGTGGGAAACTATTTGAACTAAATTATGTTAAACTAACTCTCAATCTTGAAATTACTTTATCATCAGTCTTTTAGTTTATGGAACCAATTCCATAATCATTTTTCCATTATTCAAATTAAATTTCTGCTCACAATGTTTTTAAACATAATTAAAGTAATTGTTTTAAAATTCCTAATACATAACTTAACAACTATTTAATGACTAAGTCTGTGGTTACAACCTCATCTAACTAGAGAATATTGTAAAAAGAAACTTATTAAAATAGCCTAGATGTGACAAACCTTTACATACATCAAAATTTTGAGGAGAATGGGATGTTGGATGATCCTTTTATAGAATGTTCAGCCTGGAATATATACTGTCAATTTTTTCCTCTTGCTATACTCCTATGAAAAAATTATCTTGATGAGTCCTACTCTAGTTCCTTGTCCTGCTTGCAATATGCATATGGTGTTAAACCTTGTCCCGACTATGTCCCATCCACAAAGTGATAATACCTCTTACAATGTGCCAAGTATAGTGGTATTTGTAGCCCCTTTGTGTAAATTGACATCATGTCAAGGTAGATGCTTTGGGAAAAAAATTATAAAATTTTTCAGTTAAATTAAAAATAAAAATACATCACTACTTTGGAGATAAATCTCAACCCTTTAAGATATTTTGGTTATTAATGTAATTTTAAATAAATCTTTCTCTCATATTGAAAATTAATATTTTGGTTATTAATGTAATTATTCTTCTATATATATTTCTTTAATTGGAAATAATTTACCAATAGAATAAGAAATATATTCCTCATATATATTTGTATCATATATTGAAATATTTTAAGAAATGTGCATATCAAGTTTTGTTACTAATACTTTTTTAATACCGGATATCAACTACATAATAAGAGCATGATAAATTATTCATTTGTGACACACACACACACACACAGATATATATATATATATATATATATATATATATATATATATATACACACCTTGGGTATTGAAATATTAAAAAAAGATAAGAAAACTCCATACTTTTTTCTATTCAAAATATAAGAATGTTTTTATTTTTAATTATTTTTTCTATTTCTGTATAAAGTTGATATAAAATTATGTTACTAATTATGAACATTAAATTTTTTATTTATGGTTAAGAATATTTATAATTAATATCTTTTTTTGAAATACAACATATCAATTTTATGTTTAGAACAAAATGAGTTACACGTCTCCCTCATAATAAAATAAAGAAAGAAACTATACAAAAAATTAGATATTTTTCGTTGTTTACTTTATCACACTTTTTATAAATATTATGTAAAATTAAAAAGTATATTAAGGTAATATATGTATTACTCATATTGAATTTTTTTTTTCAATAATAATATTTTTGAATGTAATAATATAATTATTATTTTAATATTTATAAATATAACATTAATGTACATATCCCCATATTGGCATGCCCATAATCAAAACTAATGGTTTTAAATATTTTTTTCTTTAAGCATAGCAGTAACATGAAACTTTGAAAAGGAAAAGATCATTTTGTGTAACACCCCTAGTTTTATGCTTTTTAAGTTAGACATTTGAACTTAAGTCCAAAGGGGAGTGGACCCCAATGGATAATTATTGTGTGGATGTAGTTAATTATTTATTTATGAAAAATAAATAAAATGGTCGTGTGCACTATTACCAAATGAGAAATTTGAAATCACTTGCCTAATCCATGAGGTTGTGGAAAGAGGTTAAGACTTTTCCCGAAATCTTTCAAAAAGCCTTGAAAGAATTTATTTCTAATTTAGATTTTTGAGCAAAAATCTAAATTTCCCCCAATGATGAGGAAAGTATTTGGGAAGAGGTAAAAATATGGAAAAGTAGAAAGAAGCTTTAAAATTCCCTAAATAAGGAAAGCTTAGGCAAATAGGAATAAAATCATCCTGCAATTCTGGACGCAAAATTATAAACAGGCTTTGGGGAGAGAATAGCTTAAATAAGCTACTCTAGAACAGATTGGGGTTGGTATGTTCTGGGAAAGGATCTCAGCTCATGTGTGAGTTCTAGAAACAGACGAACTCTAAGGTTGGGAGGAATGGTCATAAGAAGAAGCAGTATGCACACCTAATCTATAATATTCTAATACTGGTTTTATTGTGAATACTTGTTTGTAACACCTCTACATATTACACAATTTTATTTTATTTTTCTTCATTTAGACATTCATAAATCATTAACCAAATAATTTTTGGTTGGTTCTATATAATTCAGGAATAATGTCTACCACAACCTAAAATCGGAAGGTTTATATTTGTGTACCATTATTCAAAATATATAATTTTTTTCATATCGAAATTATATTTCAACTCTACTTTTCCATTTAACTCTTATTCCGAATCCTTACTGTTAGGATTTCATACACTTTTTATATGACAAGATTATATTGCCATTTATTAACCTTTATATATATATACGTATTCCATATATGTGGAATATATATTATAGTAAGTTAGTACCTATTTTCATTATTGAAAATCCTTCATAGGTATCAACAAGAGTATTTACGAATTAATAATTCGTTAACCAATTCATACTTTCCATTAAAATTTCCAATTCACTTATCTCATTGTTATTAAACCTTGATCCGATTTTATAACATGATTCACCCTTTGTATTTTTCGCCAATGCATATATATTGGGTTGGCATTAGAGTTTGATTTGACTTGTTTGTATTATGTAATGATGAAGACAGGTCTTCATTGGTTGATTCAACAAATGTTTTAAATTCATTCTAAGTACAATTTATATGTGTTGAACCACATTTCGGTAGTATTGGATTTATATATATTTTGGTACACGTTACTTAAGTGTTTTAAATTGTAACACGCAACAGAGCTACCATTGTGTTTAGTGGAAGATTTCTCCAGATTGTCTTCACCATTTCTTTTATTTTAATCCCGAGATATACACATCTATCCCAACACTAATGGGGATCTGTTGACAAGTGTATGATCTGGATGATTCGATTTCAACTTAGGGTTTTGGCCTTCGATTTTTGTTTAAGTCATCTGTTCTGTGGTTCGTTTCTTTTTACCAGTTCATTTATACAGTATGCCTTGTGGTATTCACAATGGAACTTACATCCACTATTCGAGACATCTGATTGCTCTACGAAGATTTTATTTTCGTTTTCTTGAACAACTTTCAGGTATGAATACCATCGTTTTCCATCCATTGTATGGAAATTTTATTGAATTTTCCAATGAGATTTAGACTTCTATCCTCAATTTGTCTCGATTTTCTTCTTTAGACATTGCAGTCATAAGAAATACTTTGGATTTTTTTCATTATACTGATATATACTCACAGTAGTAATGTTTATTTATTTCCACTAATTTTCGTTTAGTTTCATCTTTATTTTTGGTATTTAAAATTTAGTAATAGCGCTCTCCTCTTCTTGTCCTCAGATTTTAGAGAGGGTTTCATTACTACAGATTTTTTTATTTATACAAGCAGTCGTTCTATTACGAGTCTTGCTCGTAAACTAATTTTTAATGTCATTTGTTTATTTTCTGGAAAGTAGAATGAAAGCTCCATAGTTTGTATGGTGACTTCCACTTTGATTCTCTGTGGGTTCGATTCTTCCTGAACCAAATTTGACTGTAAGGGTTTTAGTTTATTTTATTTGAATATCTCTGTTAGTTTATACGATTTTACATCTCTTCATGTATATATGACTTGGGTTTACTGTCCCCAGATTTCCTTGTTGTTTTCTAGATATATGTTCTTACCCTCAAGTAAATCTTTTATTTTCTGTGATTTTTAATGGAATGTTTACAGATTTTCCCGAATTAAATAAATATTAACATTTTTTATTCTTGTGATATACATACAGGTATCAATGGTAATTGTATTTTATCAACATTCCATTTAAACTATTGTTCGTTATCAAGGAAGATTTAACGAATACTTCGCTTACCTTCCAGGTCTGTTAATTTCGCTTCGATTGGCTTGCTACAACGATTTATCCTATAGATGGATTCTAAATTTATATTTCAGAAATTTATAATTTTATATTGAACACACATTGATTTATGTCCATAAATGATATGGATCTAACTGAGATCTAGACATTTTGATACTTTGTATAATAATTTTATTTTACACAAATTTTTAAAACAATATGTATACCTTTGTATACATATGGATATTTATCTTAGAGTTACAAGACTTCTTATTCTGCTACATTTATCACTCTATATTTAATTAGAAATTGTTTATTTACTTGAGATTTTCCATGTTATAAATGACTATAATATTTTTTCTTATTCCTGTATGCTTTCTTCAATTTTCATTATTCTTTCTTTAAGAATAATTTCAGAGGATATTACAAAGTTTCTTCTATCGGTATAACAAGTATTCTAAAATTTATATAGTATCTTTATTTCCTATTATCTTGACTTAAAATAGGAAGAAAATTTATGTATCAAAATTTCTCTTGGAAGTATTATTGTTATTAACTAGCCAGAATATAGTAAAATAACTCACTCTATACAGAGAATTTAGGTTACTCTGTTATTAATAGCTATAATGTATCCTAGTACTTCTACATGATTCTTATATAATGACACAACTTAGTTACCTATGTATCTGCATGAGGATAAAATTTGGTTATATAATGTTGTTAATATTTTCTATGGACATTCAGGTATACTATTACATAAAATACCAATTTCATTTCCTTATGTGAACATGCAGAGAAAAATTTTTATTCATTACTTCTTTTATGATTGTCATATAACTCCAGAGTAGAAATTAATAAATTTAAAATCCTCATATTTATTAATTATTGAAATCTGTGGTTTGATTAATAAAATTTTATAATTTCTGTATTATAATAGTAGAGCAATATTTATTATTCTATAATTTACTTCCACTTCCATATTACTTTTAAAGTACAAAAATATGTTAAAATTTTCCTTTGTACAGTTCTTGGGAACACAATATCTTCATATTTACACCAGTATTGGTGTAGAGACTCTGCTTGATATTTCTCAATGAACTATTCCTACTACTATATAGATTTCAAAGGAGTTCATCTTCTAAAAAATCTGTTAAATGTATGGATTATTATCTACTACTTCTCAGTTTAATTTATAACTTACAGTAAAACACATTATCAACTCATAGTAAAATCTATAAGAAAATGTCATATATGGGTGCATACCACAGTTTCTCTATGACCAATCCTCCCAACCATAGAATTCCTCTATCTTTAGAATTCACCCCCGAGCTGAGATCCTCCCATCAACATACCAACCTTAATCTGTTCTGGAGTAGCTTATTTAAGCTATGCTCTCCCTAAAGCCCATTTCCAATTCTGCATCCAGAATTTCAGGATGCTTGTATTCCTATTTGCCTAGGCTTCCCTTATTTAGGGACTTTTAAAGCTGCTTTCTTCTTTTCCATATTTTTACCTCTTCCCAATTACTTTCCTCATCATTGGGGAAATTTAGATTTTTCCTCAAAAATCTAAATTAGAAATAAATTATTTCAAGGCTTTTTGAAATATTTTTGGGGAAAGTCTTTGCCTCTTTCCATACCTCATGGATTAGGCAATTGATCTCAAAAATCTCATTTGGTCATAGTGCACAGAAAACATTTTATTTATTTTTCATAAATAAATAATTAACTACATCCACACAATAATTATCCATTGGTGTCCACTCCCCTTTGGACTGAAGTTCAAATGTCTAACTTGAAAAACATAAAACTAGGGGTGTTACATATTCCCCCTCTGAAAACAAACACTGTCCTCGGTGTTAACAGCTAACTACTAGAGTTTATTTTGAAAATAAATATGGATATTTTTCTATCATCTCGGCTTCTATTTCCCACGTGGCTTCTTCAGCAGTAAAGTGCTTCCACTGCACGTTTACTCTGGCTACTGTTCGATTTCTCAATTCAATTTCTTCCCGTTCCAATATTTGATGCGGCTTTGGAAGGAACTCCCCTTCTAGTTCAACCTGTATCACATTCCAATCAACAATATTAGAAGCATCATGTACATATATTTTCAATAATGAGACATGAAACACATCATGAACTTTAACATGGGGAGGTAAGGCCATCTTATAAGCCACTGGTCCCACCCTTTCTAACACCTCAAAAGGCCCACAGTATCTAGGAGCCAATTTTTCACAACCTCCAACATAAAGTATGCTCTTTTTGGGTTTAATACGTAGATACACATGATCACCCACTTTGAAGTCTCGGTGCACTCTCTTTTTATCGACATAGTTTTTTTGTCGATCTTGTGCTGTCTTGATGTTTCTCTGTATTTGTTTCACAATCCTTTCCATTTCTTGTAGAGTATCTGGCCCAAGTACTAGCTTATCTTTAGGTTGGCTCCAACTTAAAGGAGTACGACACTTTCTTCCATAGAGTGCTTCAAATGGACTCATTTTGATGGAGGATTGATATTTGTTGTTGTAAGAAAATTCGACTAAATGTAAGTAGTCTTCCGATTTTGATGGCCTATCCATCACATACATTCTCAGCATATCCTCCCAAATCTGATTTGTTCTCTCTATTTGACCATCTGTATGCGGGTGATAAACAATGCTAAAATTCAATTTAGTGCCCATGCCCCAAAACAGTCCTTTCTAGAAGGCTATTGTGAACTTACCGTCTCTATCTGAAATAATCATCTTTGGGACCTGGTGCAGTCTTACTATTTCTTTTAGAAATACATTTTCTACTTGGGTTGTCCCAAAAGTAGATTTTACAGGTATGAAATGTGCACCCTTTGTTACAGTATCTACCACTACCATCACTGAGTCATGTTGATACTTTTTTCTAGGTGTCCAATTTCCATTCTGCAATTGGCAAGGGATTTAAAAGACCAGCTGGATGCTGATGTTCAACTTTGACTTGTTGAAACTCCATGCATCTAGCTAAATAGTTTGCTACATCCTTTTTCATTCCTGGCCAAAACAATTTCTTTTTCAAGGTTGTAAGCATTTTCTGATATCCAGGATGTCCTAAATATCATTGTTTATGATATTTATCTAGGATTTATTTTTTTAAAGAATCCACATTGGGGATGTACAATCTGTTTCTATAGCAGATCAACCCTTTTTGGTTTTGGGTGTATTCAGCGATTTCCTTTTTCAGGATTTTCAATTGTATATTCTCATACTTTGGATCTTGTTTTGCTACATTTTTAACTAATTCTTCTAACTCAAAACTAGCACTACTCTCGATGTTGCTTATGTTTTGGCAAGCATTTCTTCTTAGAGAATCAACAATTTTGTTTTCTTTTCCTTTAATATGATTTATGTTCATATCAAATTCACTTAGAAAAGATAGCCATCTCGCTTGTCGAGCATTCAAATATGTTTGAGAAAAGAAATACTTGAGACTGATATGATCTGTCATCAATGTAATTTTTTTCCCAAGAAGATAGTGTCGCCACATCTTCAAGGCATGAATTACAACAACCAATTCTAGATCATGCACACTATAATTCTATTCATGTTTCTTAGGCTTTCTAGATTCATATGCAATAACAAAAATTTCTTGCAACATAACTCCTCCCAATCCCTCTCTACATGCATCCGTACACACGACAAACTCTTTGTCAGTATCTGCAATCTTCAGTATAGGGGTTGTAGTAAGTTCTAATTTTTGTTGTTCAAAGCTATTTTGGCATTTTTCAGTCCACTCAAATTCGGTGTCTTTCCTCTCTAGTGAAGTTATGGGATATGCTATTGCAGAAAATCTTTCCACAAACCTTCGATAATAACCTGCAATCCCCATAAATGACCTTACTACTAATACATCAATAGGCACAAGCCACTCTCTTATGGCTTTTATCTTTTCAGGATCCACATTCAATCCTTGTTCAGAAATAATATGGCCCAGATATTGAATTTTACCCTTATAAAAATCACATTTGCTAAACTTGGCATATAATTGATTCTCCTTAAGAGTCTGTAACACAATTCTAAGGTATTCCTTATGTTCTACCTCACTCTTTGAATAGACTAGAATATCATCTATGAACACTAGTACGAATTTATCTAAGTATTTGTTCAAAACGATGTTCATTAATCACATAAAAGTGGCAGGGGCATTTGTCAAACCAAAAGGTAGGACTACAAATTCGTAGTGACCATACCTGGTTCGAAAAACTGTTTTACTGATATCTTCCTCCTTAGTTTTGAGTTGGTGATAACCAGTCCTCAAATCAATCTTAGAAAATACTGAAGCCCCTCTCACTTGATCAAATAGGTCATCTATTCTAGGAAATGGGTACCTGTTTTTGATTGTCAACTTATTCAGTTGACGGTAATCAATGCACATTTTGAGGGTTCCATCCTTCTTTTTCACGAACAGCACCGGTGCTCCCCAAGGAGATACACTCGGTCTGATGTACCCTTTATCCATAAATTATTGTAATTGCATTTTTAGCTCCATGAGTTCATGGGGGCTCATCTAGTAAGGGGCTCTAGAAACTGGTGTTGCTCCTAGCACCAAATCGATTGAAAAATCAATTTCTCTTTTAGGGGGAAGATGACGAATCTCATCTGGAAAAAATTCCTTTAATTCTCTTACTACTGGTAAAGTGTTTAGCAGGTTTTCTTCATGTTGTTGTCCTAATTCTTCAACATTTACAACAAATACTTGATATCCTTTTCTAGTTGTTCTTTTTAATTGCAGAGCTGATATTTGTCTTACAGAGATTGGTTTTCGTTTTCCTTTCAGTATAAAGGGTCTCGCTTCCTCATCTATGCAATGCAAATTTTTATCCCAACAGTTCATCATAGCCTTTCTTTTCTCTAACTAGTCCATTCCTATCAATAAATCATAAGAACATAATGGCAGAATGTTTAAATCAACTTCTGTTTGATATTCATTCAATTTAATAGCTATTTTAGGTAGATTATGTGTTACTTTGCATTTAGTTCTAGTAGCTAATTGTACCAACCAAGGCTGTTGAAACTTTTATGTTCTGAGTTTACATTTTTCTACAACTTGTGGGCTAATATAACTCAAAGAAGCACCCGGATCAATTAAAACTGTAACAGATTGATCAGAGATTTTACCTTCCATCTCGACCATAGTAGCCTGGTGTTTTGCTTGTCGGTTTTCCAAGGCTGCACTGATAGTGCGCATGTTCCTTGCTATATCATTCACAGTAGTAGCTTCCCTAGGCCTCAAAACCATCTAAATATTTATGTGGGGATAGTCCCTCAAAACATGAGGTTCTCCATAGCCCCAACACTTTAGTGGCACTCTTATTTTCATTGTTCCATCTTTCTTATTGTTTTCATTCATAGTTTTAGAACCAGTTTGAGATTGGGCAGTTTGGTTATCATTTGGTTTATTAAATTTCTTTCTTTGATGGTTCTTACCAAAAATTTTCAAGTACGCTGGTTTCTGTTTTCTTCCACTAATTTCACCTTTATTTCACCATTTCTTCCCTTGGTCCATCTTACCATGAAACTACTGATAGCATAATCTGGCCTTTCTTACCACTTCATCCATTTTTTTTGGATTCTCAAACTCTATTTTCTCCTTATAAGCAAAAGGCAAACAATTTAAAAATCTCTGCACTTTTTCCTTCTCTTCTCAGATGTATGGTACATACCTTAATAGATTTGTGAACTTCGTGACAAGCTCATCTATGGTGTGATGTCCCAATTTGAGTTCATGAAACTCCTTTTCTTTATCATCATAATATTGTTCTTTTAAGTATCTATTCTTGAACTTGATTTGAAAATATTCCCAAGTCACTGTCTTTTAATCAATTGTGTGGACCATCTTGGTTTCCTCCCAACACAAGGTAGCCTTACCTTGCAGTTGATAAATAGCTAATCTAGCTTTCAGATTGCTTTCATACTCATAAACTTGGAAATATTTAATCATGTTTAACAGCCATGCCTCAGCATCTTCCTCCTTCTCTGCATTAAAAGAGGGAGGTTTTATTTTCCAGAATTCACCTTGTAATTCCTTCTTCTGTTTATACTCATATCTAGTAGTGTCATCTTCCTAAGAATCATCTGAGAACCCACCTTTCCTCCTCCTTCCGGAGCCTTCACCTTCTTCGTTGTTCCGCGAATTCAGTTCTCTTATCAGTTTCTCCTGCTCCTCACTAGCTAATGATAACCTGTCATTCTGGATTTTTAACTCGGCCATATCCTGTTGCAGCCTGTGCCACATGGCCATCAGAGGAGCATTGGGATTTGGTGTATTATCTCTACCAACTAGATTGACATAGAGTTCATCTTCTTTATCCATTGACTTTTCAGTTCAGTACCTTGGTACACTAAAACAACACAACATCAGTAACAATATAAATTTTTCAAAAAAAATATTTTATGTAGTGAGCACAACAACAGCCCAGTTTTTTCTAACATGGGCTTTGATAGCATTTCTAACAAGTCTACATATTACACACATTTTTTTTTTTTCATGTAGACATTCGTAAATAATTAACCAAATTGTTTTTGGTTGGTTCTATATAATTTACGAATAATGTCTACCACAATCTAAAATCAGAAGGTTTATATTTGTGTACCATTATTCAAAATATATAATTTTTTTTCATATTGAAATTATATTTCAACTCTACTTTTCCATTTAACTGTTATTCTGAATCCTTACTGTTAGGATTTCATACACTTTTTATATGACAAGATTATATTTCCATTTATTAACCTTTATATATATATGTATTCCATATATGTGGAATATATATTATAGTAAGTTAGTACCTATTTTAATTATTGAAAATCCTTCATAGGTATCAACTAGAGTATTCACGAATTAATAATTCATTAACTAATTTATACTTTCCATTAAAATTTCCAATTCACTTATCTCATTGTTATTAAACCTTCATTCAATTTTATAACATGATTCACCCTTTGTATTTTTCGCGAATGCATATATATTGGGTTGGAATTAGAGTTCAATTAGACTTGTTCGTATTATGTAATGATGAACACAACTCTTCATTGGTAGATTCAACGAGCGTTTTAAATTCATTTTAAGTACAATTTATATGCGTTGAACCACATTTCGGTACTATGGGATTTATATATATTTTGGTACACATTACTTAAATGTTTTAAATTGTAACACATAACAGAGGTACCATTGTGTTTAATGGAATATTTCTCTAGATTGTCTTCGCCATTTCTTTGATTTTAATCCCAAGATATACACATCAATCCCAACACCGATGGGGATCTATTGACAAGTGTATGATTTGGTTGATTCGATTTCAACTTAGGATTTTGGCCTTCAATTTTTATTTAAGTCCTCTATTCTGTGGTTCGTTTCTTTTTACCAGTTCATTTCTACAGTATGCCTTGTGGTATCCACAATGGAACTTACATCCACTATTCGAGACATCTGATTGCTCTACAAAGATTTTCTCTTCATTTTCTTGAACAACTTTCAGGTATGAATAGCATCGTTTTCCATCCATTATATGGAAATTTTGTTGAATTTTCTAGTGAGATTTAGACTTCTATCATCAATTCGTCTCGATTTTCTTCTTTAGACCTCGTGGTCATAATAAATACTTTAGATTTTTTTCATTATACTGATATATACTCACAGTAGTAATGTTTCTTTATTTCCACTGATTTTCGTTTAGTTTCATATTTATTTTTGGTATTTAAAATTTAGTAATAGCGTTCTCCTCTTCTTGTCCTCAGATTTTAGAGAGAGTTTCATTATTACATATTTTTCTATTTATACAAGCAGTCGTTCTATTACCAGTCTTGCTTGTAAACTAATTTGTAATGTCATTTGTTTATTTTCTGGAAAGTAGAACGAAAGCTTCATAGTTTGTATGGTGATTTCCACTTCGCTTCTCTATGGGTTCGATTCTTCCTAAACCGAATTTGACTGTAAGGGTTTTAGTTTATTTTATTTGAATATCTCTGCTAGTTTATACGATTTTATATTTCCTAATGTATATATGACTCGGGTCTATTCTCCCCAGATTTCTCTTGTCGTTTTCGAGATATATCTTCTTACCCTCAGGTAAATTTTTTATTTTCTGCGATTTTTATGTGAATGTTTACATATTTTCCCGAATTAAATAAATATTAAAAATTTTTATTCTTGTGATATAAATATAGGTATCAATGGTCATTGTATTTTATCAACATTCCATTTAAATTATTGTTCGTTATCAAGGAATATTTAACGAATACTTCGCTTACCTTCCAGGTCTGTTAATTTCGCTTCGACTGTCTTGCTACAATGATTTATCCTATGGATGAATTCTCAAGTTTTATTTCAGACATTTATAATTTTATATTGAAGGCACATTGATTTATGTCCATAAATGATATGGATCTAACTAAGATCCAGACATTTTGATACTCTGTATAATGATTTTATTTTACACATATTTTTAAAACAATATGTATACCTTTGTATACATATGGATATTTATTTTAGAGTTACAAGACTTCTTAATCTCCTACGTTTCTCACTCTGTATTTAATTAGAACTCATTTATTTACTTCAAATTGTCCATATTATAAATGACTGTAATATTTTTTCTTATTCATGTATTCTTTCTTCAATTTTCATTATTGTTTCTTTAAGAATAATTTCAGAGGATTTTACAAAGTTTCTTCTATCAGTATAACACGTATTCTGCAATTTATATAGTATCTTTATTTCCTATTGTCTTGATTTAAAATAGGAAGAAAATTTATGTATCAAAATTTCTCTTAGAAGTATTATTGTTATTAACTAGCCATAATATAGTAAAATAACACACTCTATACAGAGAATTCAGGTTACTCCGTCATTAATAGCTATAATGTATCCTAGTACTTCTACAGGATTCTTATATAATGACACAACTTAGTTACCTATGTATCTGGATGTGGATAAAATTTGGTTATATAACGCTGTTAATATTTTCTATGGACATTCAGGTATACTATTACATAATATACCAATTTCATTTCCTTATGTGAACATGCAGAGTGAAAATTTTATTCATTACTTCTTTTATGATTGTCATGTAACTCCAGAATAGAAATTATTAAATTTAAAATCTTCATATTTATTAATTGTTGAAATATGTGGTTTGATTAAAAACTTTTATACTTTCTATATTATAACAATAGAGCAATATTTATTATTCTATAATTTACGTCCACTTCCATATTACTTTTAAAGTACAAAAATATGTTAAAATTTTCCTTTGTACAGTTCTTGGGAACACAATATCTTCATATTTACACCAGTATTGGTGTAGAGAATTTTCTTGATATTTCTCAATGAACTATTCCTATTACTATACAGATTTCAAATGATTTCATCTTCTAACAAATATGTTAAATGTATGTATTATTATCTACTACTTCTCAGTTTAATTTATAACTTACAGTAAAACATATTATCAAATCATAGTAAAATCTATAATAAAATGTCATATATGGGTGCATACCATGGTTTATCTATGACCAATCCTCCCAACCATAGAATTCCTCTATCACCATAATTCACCCTCGAGCTGAGATCATCCCATCAACAGACCAACCTCAATATGTTTTGGAGTAGCTTATTTAAGTTATGCTCTACCCAAAGCCTATTTCCAATTCTGTGTCCATAATTTCAGGATGCTTTTATTCATGTTTGCCTAGGCTTCTCTTATTTAGGGACTTTTAAAGTTGCTTTCTACTTTTCCATCTTTTTACCTCTTCCCAATTACTTTCCTCGTTAATGGGGAAATTTAGATTTTTCCTTAAAAATCTAAATTAGAAATAAATTATTTCAAGGCTTTTGAAATATTTTTGGGGAAAGTCTTAGCCTCTTTCCATACGTCATGGATTAGGAAATTGATCTCAAAAATCTCATTTGGTCATAGTGCACAAAAAACATTTTATTTATTTTTCATAAATAAATAATTAACTACATCCACACAATAATTATCCATTGGGGTCCACTCCACTTTGGACTGAAGTTCAAATGTCTAACTTGAAAAACATAAAACTAGGGGAGTTACATTGTTTTATTAATGAGATAAACAGTGTTAAGTTTCAGGTTATGAATATTAAATTCCTCACATTTAATAGATTTTATTAGAGGATAAAATCCTCTAAAATATGTATAGTTGCAGGAATAAAAATATGTAGGGCAATATCAATCAAAATTTCTAAACTGATATTAGTTTAAATCTGAAGATATATGTTATTCCCACAGACTATGAAATTTTCTAACCTTAATCTGCTTCTAGGATATAAATCTAGGTATAGGAAAAGAAATTAGAAATAAAGTGACAGAGTATAAAATAGTAAATTCTGTCTAATTATTTCCAAGAAGAAATTAATTAACTTCAGGAAAATAATTTATCATTTCTATCTTCAAGAACAAGCATAGGAATGTACAAAAATTCTTGGGGAACTGAACTCCAGAAATTATACTAGTTAGGACAGAAATAACATAAGATAAATTTATTTTATTTCTGCATGATGATTTTCTTTCTACTTTCTAGATAAAATATTAATTCATTGTAAATGATATGCATGTAAAATATGTATAAAAATTGAGTCTAATCCAATTTGATAATTTCCTACTTTGGTAATAGTAGTGAAATGTTAATAGTTTAATTAAATTATATCTATACAAGAAGATCTCTACAAATTAAAATAACATGAATTTCAGATAATCTCATGAGTATAGAATAGTGTTATTTATCATAACTATAGAAATGAAATTACCAATTTAACAGTGAGGTAACTGAATTTAATGAAGAGTCACATTATAAACTGTGACTGTTATTTCAGATACATAAATTAATTTGAAATAAGTTTATACATCTAGTAAAAATTCTATAGGGTAAAGTATGCTCACATAAAGAATACATACATCTGGAAAAGAAGTATATGAAAATCTATGAGCTCATAACATAATAATAGTATATAATTTGATATTGTCCCTTCTTTAGTAATTTAAATAAAAGTCTAGGTATATAAAATCTGGTGTATACTTCAAGCTAAAACAAATTTTCTGAATCTCAGTGGATTCAATTACAGTATACATTAAATTATAAAAAAGAAATTATAAATTTAAGCATTTATGAGGCAACGCATTGACTCATTCTCGAGAACAACTGGGTAGTACCGACCTGAAATAAGAGTAAATGATTTTTTAACTCTTAAATGCAACATTGAATAGCTCTTTATGAATAACTCTATCGAATCTGATAATAATGTAATTACCTGTATCAGTACACGACAAAAAATTTGTCAGAGAATGGTATAGTGATATATGTAAATTATATTCTATATATATATGAAAGAAAAGGCTAAGTTTAAATTAGAATATATTATTTAAAAGAAATAGTGACTACTACTAAGTATCAGCTCTTACCTGGGAGAACGCAAGATGCCGAAAGGAAAACCCTGACATTCAATCAAAATAGAACCGAATTAAGAAATCCTGAGGTTAAACCCAAATAAAATTTATGAAGGGAAATATAAAAAAAATTATAGAGCAACGCAGACATCCACCTAAACGAATTGGTGAAGGATACATTTCGAACTCTCATAAGAAGAGGGCATTTCACAACTTCGCAGAAGCAATGGTAGAATCGGCCGAGGGCTGAGGAAAAAATCATTGCCTCAGGTTAGTTAAAAACTATACATACATTCATCATACATATATTAGGATGAACTCATGTTGACTAATATAAGTCGAATCCTTCTATGCAGAAAGCTCTTAAGAAATTACGAAATGGAGAACCTAAGTAAATTGGCATAAACCTTAAATAAAAATTTGAACTTATATTACCTTTGCAACCAGAAAATAAGTTTGTATCATGCCAGCAAAATCGAATAGAGTTTATAGTTAAAAACCCCATGCTAAAATCATGGCAAACGAAATAAAACACTAGCCATGTTACCAGCTATTCTTTGAAGTCAATAACAAAACTGAAATACACATTTTATATCAAGTAGAACATGTAAAAACTACGAAAAAAAATTTCAAGAGATGCCATAAGGCACGTTTGTATAATACAACCAGAAGCGAACTGGGGTTCATAACAAACTTCCCAAATATAAACCACGAAAAACATATGGAACCACCCATATAATGATACCATGCACGAGTATTCATAGACTTCTCAATTTGATAAATAATGATAACGAATAAATACGAACCACAATCAAAATACTATGAAAAACTCCAATGTCTTCATCAGATAGGTTCTTGGTAAAATAAAATACCTCGGTTAACAGAAGAGGAGGTGTCAGCTTGGAACGATAGCTCACCATAGCTTCATATAAAGCACATAAAACTTACCGAGGAAGAGAACCGGAGAAAACGCGTTAAGAAAATGGGAAACGGAGAAATGAAATAGGGTTAATACGGTGAAATTTATAAACATTGGTTTCAAAAACCCTAAAGAAATCCGATCGTCCAAGGGGCATACATCGATCAGTTCTCACATGGATTGATGGGCGTCTAAATGATATGGCACAAAGCCTCTCACATTAAACGTTAAATGTACCATGACAAGAGAGAAGCATTATTACCAGTTCAATACCATAACATTAAAACAATAAAATATATTACATTTCTTGATTCGAGAATCCGAGCTGGTAGAGAATTTTAATACCCACGTACTTGCATCGCATTCCGAGAGGAGTAGAGTTAATACTTGTCAGTCGACCTACCTACCAGAGATAAATTAAAATGAAACCCTCAATATGATATATCACCATGAAATTTGAATAACAATCATACCAAAGGGGAAATGAGTATTCATTGCGAATTATATTAATGTAAAATCATTCCCAACGGAGGGAATAGCATGTGAGTCTATGTTGAATTATATGAATTGAATGTCCTATATAATGAGGTGTAGAATATTACAATAGCCAAGATTATATAACATTAGTGGAATGAGTTATAAGTCAATGAGAGATATATATATTAACTTTGGAAATCCTATAGTTAATATAAAACATCGAATTATTATGCTAGGTGAAGTATAAGACAAAGATAAAATATGAGAGTTAATAAAAGTGAAAATTATAGAAGTTAACTCTCTTAGGAAAGTATTTTCATCACGAGTGAAAGTGTAAATGTTTCATAGATCAATTAAACTGTTTCCTTATATATCAAACTTGAAGGTTGAACTTGTAAATTTATGCATTGTTACTAATGATGAAAAATACTTAAGTTACTATTGGAAAAAAAGAAAAAAAATATGGGGTACATTACAAATGGTATCAGATCCCAAGGTAGGAAAACCGGGTTGTTTTGTGCTCACTGTTATAAAAATTTTATTGTTATTATTATTGTTTTTTTTTACTGATGTATTTTGTTTTAGTGTAAAAAGGTACTAAAACTAAAAAGGAAAATGGCTGAAGAAGATGAACTCTATGTTGATCTGGGTGGTGGAGATAATACACCATATCCCAATGAAATTTTAATGGCCATGTTGCATAGGTTGCAATGGGATATGGCTGAGCTAAAAAGCCAGAATTACAGGCTATCATTAGCGAGTGAGGAGTAGGAAAAACTGATAAGAGAACTAACTTCGCGGAACAACCAAGAAGGTGAAAGTTCCAGAAGGATAAGGAAAGGTATGTTCTTAGATGATTCTGAGGAATATGACACTACTAGACATCAGTCTAGACAGAAGAAGGAATTACAGGGTGAATTCCGAAAAATTAAACCTCCCTCCTATGATGGAGAGAAGGAGGAAGATGCTGAGGCATGGCTGTTGAATATGATTAAGTATTTTCAGGTCTACGAATATGAAAGCAATATGAAGGCAAAATTAGCTATCTACCAGTTGCAAGGTAAGGCTACCTTGTGGTGGGAGGAGACAAAAATGGCTCATGCCATTGATGAAAAAACAGTAACTTGGGAAGATTTCCAAGACAAGTTTAAAAATCGTTATTTGAACGAATGCTATTATGATGATAAAGCAAAAGAGTTTCACGAACTCAGATTGGGACAGCTCACCATAGATGATTTTGTCACCAAGTTTACAAATCTGCTAAGGTATGTTCCTTATATTCATGAATAGAAAGCAAAGGTGCAAATGTTTTTGAACTGTTTGCCTACTATGTACAAGAAGAAAATAGAGTTCGATAATCCAAAAAATATGGATGAAGTGGTAAGGAAAGCTAGATTATGCTACCAGTAGTTTAAAAGAAAGAGTGAACATGGGAAAAGCTGGATAAACAAGGGTGAATTCAAAGGAAAGAAATAGAAACTAGCTTACTTGAAGAAATTTGGTAGGGATCATCAGCGAAAGAAATTTAACAAACGAAAGGAAATTCAAACTGGTCAATCTCAAGTTGGTTCAAAGAAAATAGATGGGGATAACAAGAAAGAAGGAATAGTTAAAATGCAGGAACCTTTGAAATGTTGGGGTTGCGGAGAACCTCACCTGTTGAGCGACTGTCCGCACAAAAATATTCAGATGATTTTGAGAGATAGAGAAGCTACCACCGTGAATGATATAGCAAGGAAAATACCCACTATCAGTGCAGTCTTGGAGAACCGACAAGTAGAACATAAATATACTATGGTCGAGATGGAAGGTAAAATATTTGATCAATCTGTTACTATCTTAATTGATCTAGGTGCTTCTTTGAGTTATATTAGTCCACAAGTTGTAGAAAAACGTAAACTCAGAATAGAAAAGTTTCAACAGCCTTGGTTGGTACAATTAGCTACTGGAACTAAATGCAAATTAACTCATAAGCTACCTAAAACAACTATTAAATTGAATGAATATCAAACATAAGTTGATTTAAACATTTTTCCATTAGGTTATTATGATTTAATGATAGGAATGGATTGGCTAGAAAAGAAACATACCATGCTGAATTGTTGGGACAAAACTCTGCACTGCATAGATGATGAAGGAAAACCATTCATACTAAAAGGGAAACCGAAACCTATTTCTGTAAGGAAAATCTCCGCCCTTTAGCTAAAAAGAACAACTAGAAAAGGATATCAAGTATATGTCGTACATGTTGAAGAATTAGGACAACAACCTGAAAAAAAATTGCTAGACACTTTACTAGTGGTAACAGAATTTAAGGAAGTTTTTCCATATGAGATTCCTCCTCTTCCCCCCAAAAGAGAGATAGATTTTTCAATCGAATTGGTGCCAGGAGCAACACCAGTTTCTAGAGCTCCTTACTGGATGAGCCATCCTGAACTCATGGAGTTAAAAATGCAATTACAAGAATTTCTGGATAAGGGTTACATCAGACCGAGTGTATCCCCCTAGGGAGCACCGGTGTTGTTCGTGAAAAAGAAGGATGGAACCTTCAGAATGTGCATTGAATATTGTCAACTGAATAAGTTGACAATCAAAAATAGTACCCATTGCCCAGAATAGATGACCTTTTTGATCAGGTGAGAGGAGCTTCAGTGTTCTCTAAGATTGACTTGAGGACTGGTTATCACCAACTCAGAATTAAGGAGGAATATATCAGTAAAATAACTTTTCGAACCAAGTATGGACACTACGAATTTGTAGTCCTACCTTTTGGTTTGAAAAATGCCCCTGCCACTTTTATGTGCTTAATGAACAGTTTTTTGAACAAGTACTTAGATAAATTCATACTAGTGTTCATAGACGATATTCTATTCTATTCAAAGAGTGAGGCAGAACATAAGGAACACCTTCGAATTTTGTTACAGACTCTTAAGGAGAATTAGTTATATGCCAAGTTTAGAAAATGTGAATATTATAAGGATAAAATTCAATATCTGGGCCATATCATTTCTAAAATAGGATTGGTTGTTGATTCTGAAAAGATAGAAGCCATAAGAGAGTGGCATGTGCCTACTGATGTATCAAAAATAAGGTCATTTATGGGGATTGCAGGATATTATCGAAGGTTTGTGGAAATTTTTTCTGCAATAGCATATCCCATAACGTCACTACAGAGGAAAGGCACCAAATTTGAGTGGATTGAAAAATCCCAACATAGCTTTGAACAAATGAAATTAAAACTTACCACAACACCTATGCTAAAGATTGCAAATCCTGATAAAGAGTTTGTCGTGTGTACGGATGCATGTAGAGAGGGGATGGGGGCAGTTCTACTACAAGAGAATTCTGTTATTGCATATGAATCTAGAAAACTTAAGAAACATGAACAGAATTACAGTGTATATGATCTAGAATTGGCAGTTGTAATTCATGCCTTGAAGATGTCGCAACACTATCTTCCTGGAAAAAAATTTACATTGATGACAAATCATATCAGTCTCAAATATTTCTTTTGTCAAACATATTTCAATGCTCAACAAGCCAGATGATTGTCTTTTCTGAGTGAATTTAATATGGACATAAAACATATCAAAGGGAAAGAAAACAAAATTGCTGATCCTCTAAGCAAAAATTCTTTCCAAAACATAAACAACATTGGGAGTAGTGCTAGTTTTCACTTAGAAGAAATAGTTAAAAAGGTAGCAGATCAAGATCCCAACTATGAGAATCTACAATTAAAAATGTTGAAAAAAATAATGGTTGAATACACCCAAAACCAGAAAGGGCTGATCTTCTAGAGAAATAGATTGTACATCCCCAATGTGAATTCTTTAAAAAAAAGAAATCCTAGATGAATATCATAAACATCCATATTTAGGACATCCTGGATATCAGAAAATGCTTACAGCCTTGAAAAATAAATTGTTTTGGCGAGGAATGAAAAAGGATGTAGCAAACTATTTAGCTAGATGCATGGAATGTCAGCTAGTCAAAGTTGAACATCAGCATCCAGTTGGTCTTTTAAATTCCTTACCAATTGCATAATGGAAATTGGACAATGTTTCTATATATTTTATAACCCGGTTACCCAGAACAAAGTACTAGCATGACTCAGTGATGGTAGTGGTAGATACTTTAACAAAGGCTGTACATTTGATACTTGTCAAATCTACTTTTGGGACAACCCAAGTAGAAAATGTGTTCCTAAAATAAATAGTAAGGCTACACGGGTTTCCGAAGATGATTATTTCAGCTAGAGATGCTAAGTTCACAACAACCTTCTAGAAAGGTCTGTTTGGGGGAATGGGCACTAAATTGAATTTTAGCACTAGTTATCACCATCATATGGATGGTCAAACAGAGAGAAAAAATCAGATTTTGGAGGATATGCTGAGAATGTATGTGATGGATAGGCCATCAAAATGGGAGGACTACTTACATTTAGTCGAATTTTATTATAACAATAGCTATCATTCCTCAATCAAAATGAGTCCATTTCAAGCAATCTATGGAAGAAAGTGTCGTACTCCTTTAAGCTGGAGCTGGACTAAAGATAAGCTAGTACTTGGGCCAGATAGTCTACAAGAAATGGAAAGGATTTTCAAAAAAATACAGAAAAACATCAAGACAGCACAAGACCAAAAAAAACGCTATGCCGATCAGAAGAGAGTGCACCGAGAGTTCAAAGTGGGTGATCATGTGTATCTTCATATTAAACCCAAAAAGAGTACACTTTATGCTGGTAGCTGTGCAAAATTGGCTCCTAGATACTGTGGGCCTTTTGAGGTGTCAGAAAGGGTGGGACCAGTGGCTTATAAACTGGCCTTACCTCCCTATGTTAAATTTCATGATGTGTTTCATGTTTTTTTATTAAAAATATATGTACATGATGCTTCTGATATTGTTTATTGGAATGTGATACAGGTGGAACCAAAAGTGGAGTTTTTTCCAGAGCCGCTTCAAATATTGGAGCGGGAAGAAATTGAATTGAGAAATCGAATAGTAGCTAGAGTAAAGGTGTAGTGGAAACACTTTACTGCAGAAGAGGCTACATGGGAAAGAGAGGCTGATATGATGGAGAAATATCCATATTTTTTTTCAAAATGAACTATAGTAGTTAGTTGTTAACATCGAGGACATTGTTTGTTTTCATGGGGGGAATATGTAACACCCCCAGTTTTATGCTTTTTAAGTTAGACATTTGAACTTAAGTCTAAAGGGGAGTGGACCCCAATGGATAATTTTTGTGTGGATGTAGTTAATTATTTATTTATGAAAAATAAATAAAACGGTTGTGTGCACCTGCAACATACCCCGATAACCTCATAGGAAAATGCATGGAGTTAGGAAATTTTTTCAACATTTATGAATATGGAACCTTATAAATTACATTCTATATTTCCACATTAACCATGTGAATAACAATGATCATCACTTAGATAAATATTTAGTTAAAATCATAGTGACTTACACAACCATTAATTGTCCTTCTTTTAGCATATTAACTTAAATTTCCTTCTATAACTATGTATCGATCTCATGATCATTTTAATTCAACTATTACATCACCTAATTGATAATATAAGCATCACATCATGAAATAAATTAACATCATGAAAATGACACAATGAACAATCACATAAATAGACATAGATATACCCTGGAAAACCCGTAGGGTGAAAACCAGCAAACGTTTAATTTTTTTATTAAACGCTCGTGAGGGTTCTCACCCTTCACTCAATGGTTATAAGGGAGTCCATCCCTTGACCATTGTCATAAAAATTACATAGAAAATTGTCACACCTCCCATTTTACCTCCAAAAAAAAAAATTTCATTCAGCTATTTCAGTGAATCCTAGCAAGGGATTATGCTTATTCCTTTACAAATGTGATCTGTTTAGGATCGATTCCCTAAATTTCGATTTATTTCCCCTATGTCAACTTTGTTCCACTATACATAATAAAATGGATCTGAAACCCATATGACATTTAAATAACTTGTAATATCCATCACTATAATTAATTAAGTACAAGGAATGGGTTATAAAAAGTATATATGTTTATCCACTTCATAAGTCCCACCCTTGTTGTAATTTTTTGACCTATTCATAGACCATGAAGGGATGTAGATGGAATCGATTTTCTTTCACACATTTGCCACGATTTTAATTATACATATATCTATATGAAATTACGTAGACTTCTGTCTTTATGACTCCACGTACTCCAAGTTTTCACTGGTGAATAGCATATAAGTCATGATGGAACGGACTTGACCTATGGTTATATCTCAGCGTACATGTTAATCAAGTCGATTTAATTGTTCACTCATCCTTGTTTTGATTTCAAACAAATTCCATTGATTTGGCCTCCTCGTAATATGAGCTTGT
Source organism: Pinus albicaulis (assembly GCA_034641835.2). Classification (NCBI taxonomy): domain Eukaryota; kingdom Viridiplantae; phylum Streptophyta; class Pinopsida; order Pinales; family Pinaceae; genus Pinus; species Pinus albicaulis. The sequence continues at coordinate 1,550,860,545 of CM076578.1, read as the reverse complement.
GATTTGAGGCATCGTATGGTTGAATGGAGACGGAGAATCAGTCTCCACGTAAGCTCACAGATAGTTTTTGTTTCGTTTTTGGTTTCGCCACATAGGCAGTAACAATTCTCTGCCCATTTTTGGTCACGTGGATTTGTTCCACGACGATCCAGGTTCCTCCCGTCACCTTACCTTGTCGACTACGCCAATTCTATAACACCGCCAGCTCAAATCGACATTTAATGGAATTACTCGTTGGGTTGGATATTGAATGCAGGTTGTACCTGGCTTATTAATACCTCGATCCATGACTCCTTCCCTTAGATCTCGCCGGTTGGATAGCATCGATTCATTGTGGCTTTAGGGTTTTTGTTAATCAAACCGAGTATAATTTCACATATGGCTTTGTTCAGGGTTCTTTTGTTTTCTTTCTGCGCGTCGGTATTATTCATGACAGAGAGATTTTTTTTTTGATGCCCTAGCTCTACACTGAGCTCGGCTACCTCTTTGGCGTATCTCCATACTATCATGACGATTCAGGTATGAAATTATTGTACCCGCTCGGTTCTTATTGTTAAATCATGGCTTCCTTCTGCGGATTTAATTTTACACTCCTTTCGTTGAGCCCTTACGACGATTGTTGGACTTAGATGTATAATATGTCGTTATTTTGTTCGAGGTTATTTCCATCCACCCAATTGTTACGATTTCATCGCGTCTCATATATTTATGTGTTAGTTTGTAGAAATTTGTTGGTTTGCCTCTCATGCGTTAGAGGGTGCGTGTTGAATCCATTCATTGGCATTTTCTTATGCAAGTTCTCCAGAGCTCGTTCTGACTGAAGGCTCTTGTGTTCAAAATTTATCCTCCATCTGAAACGCATCAATGGTTTCTCGGGATTTATTACTCTGGCGCTGGCGTGACACTCTGGTTCATTCCCATCTTGACCTGTGTAGGTCGAGCTCATACTAATTGGGTAAGGAAAATTTCATTGTTCGATTTGGAGCATCCATTTTCATTATTTATGTACTACTAACAAATTTTCTATCTCCTGTGTACGCGTACAGGCTCTGGATGGGTTTCAACTTCTACCTCACCAGGTACTACCATTTTTCTCAGACCTCATTTTTTTCTTAGCACACTTTCGTTCCACTCATCTCGTTTAGTAGTGGATTTAACTTGGGTCGTTGACTTGTGTAGGTAATATAAGCCTCGCATCTTGCTCTCTTACATTGCCACAGAGAGTAATGGCGGCCTTGACATTAACGTTGGCTTCATTTTCCCCACTTGCAGGTCGGTATTCACCAAACATTGGTTGAAGGGAATCCGTATAGCTCTATAGTGCTCATTAGACAGCTTAAAATTTTTATTTATGATTTGTATAAATCTGGACAATTCCATTGTTAACTATCGACTTGAATATTTAATTATGTCTACTCTAGTGGCATTTCGAGACAGTCCTCACACCACAGGGATTTATACTCGTTTCGATTTTTGTATATAGATATGTATATCTTGGTCAAAATGCTAATCTCATAGATTTATATCACTTTGCATCGTTCAGCTCATGTTTTCGTTTACGAACCTCGAGAAAATTAATGTTATATTTTCTCTTCATATTGAAATTCGGTTGCATATATTCTTATTCCTCAGTTTTATTGTAGTGTTCAATAATGGTTCATTCTGTCTATCCTTCTTGTATTTATGAAGGCTTTCTGCCTCGTGTATGACATTCTCATACTGCACTAGTGTATAGTTTTACTAGTTGCAGTAGCTAAGTCTCTTCAATACTTCTTGGAAATAGTACAACATATCACCATTTCTATTTTATACCCTTGTTATAAATTTGCACCAGATATTTGTCTAATTGATCTACAGGCAGTGTATAATTATGTATCTCTCTTTTCATGTTTAACAGACATATGTATGTACAATCTACTATTTTACCTCCTTGACTTGGGTGCATATAATGGACTGGGGTACATATACTTCAATATACTATGCTATGGTGCACATGTATGTTGTTTATTTGCATAACTATCTTTTGTCTTTTCACTTCCTGTTCTCTAATATTAGAATGGTTCCATAATATAACTATCAATGCATAGTCTCTTGCAATTCAGTAGTTCTTTTATTTTGCTAAAGTATTGGCTACTTACATGCAAAATAAATTTACCATTGAGCTTCTGGTTATATATGAATTTTGTGCTGACCATAAGATCAGTCGATACAGTCTCTACTTTCGTTCTTTAATACACATTGAAATTTACAATTCCTCTTCTGCTATTTCCCAATTTAGTACTGACAACTCAGATTTCTCTCTCTCTTATATTTATACATATTAGAATCAGGCTATGAAACAGAAGCAGATTAAAACCAATTTATAGATTTCTTCTGTGGAGAACCAAGTATCCTCAGATTTAAACCAACACTGGTTTAAAGATTCTGTTGGATCCTACTCCACAGATTTTAGTTCTACAACTATGCAGAATTTCAAGGGTGTATTCCTTATGATTGATTCTGTTAAATGTAGAACTTATATTCTAATATACAATTAACTTTTATATGTAGCCAATTCATACTATATGAAGTAAACACACCAATAAATTTAAACACATACCACTCATGCAATTGACCAACCTCCCAACCTTAGAGTCCTTCTGTCTCCCAGAACTCACCCCCGAGCTGAGATCATCTCCTTGACACAGATCAACCTCTAATCTGTACAAGAGCAACTTATTTAAGCTATTGTTCCCCAAAGCATGTTTCTAATTCTGCGTCCAGAATCTCAGGATGCTTTTCTTCCTGTTTGCCTAGGCTTCCCAATTTAGGGACTCTTTAAAGCTGTTTTATGCTTTTCCTCAACTTTTCCAGCTTTTTACCTCTTCCCAACTACTTTCCTCATCATTGGGGAAATTCAGATTTTTCCTCAAAAATCTAAATTTAAAATTAATTTCTTTCAAGGATTTTTGAAAGATTGTGGGGAAATATTTGCCTCATCCATCCTCATGGATTTAGCAAGTGATCTCATAAATCTCATTTTGTTCAATTTTCACCACATTATTTTATTCATTTCCTCAATTAAATTTTTAATTACATTCACAAAATGTTTATCCTTTGGGGTCCACTCCCCTTAGGATTAAAGTTCAAATGTCTAACTTTGAAATTCAAACACATGAATTGGGGGTGTTACATATTCCCCCTCTGAAAATAAACACCGTCCTCGGTGTTATTATTCAACTACTAGAGTTCATTTTGCAAATAAAAATGGATATTTTTCCATCATTTCAGCTTCTCTTTCCCAGGTAGCTTCTTCAGCAGTAAAGTGCTTCCACTACACCTTTACTCTTGCTACCGTTCGGTTCCTCAATTCAATTTCTTCCCGCTCCAATATTTGAAGCGATTCTGGCAGAAACTCCCCTTCTGGTTCCACCTGTACAACATTCCAATCAACTATGTGAGAAGCATCATGCACATATCTTTTTAATAATGAAACATGAAATACATCATGAACTCTAACATGGGGTGGTAAGGCCAACTTGTAAGCCACTGGTCCCACCCTTTCTAATACTTCAAAAGGACCACAGTATCTAGGGGCCAGTTTTGCACAACTCCCAGCATAAAGGGTGCTCTTTTTGGGTTTAATACGCAAATACACATGCTCCCCCACTTTAAATTCTCGGTGCACTCTTTTCTTATCAGCATAGTTCTTCTGGCGATCTTGTGCTGTCTTGATGTTTCTTTGTATCTATTTGACAATTCTTTCCATCTCTTGTAAAGCATCTGGTCCCAACATTAGTTTATCTTCTGGTTGACTCCAACTCAAAGGAGTACAACACTTCCTTCCATACAGTGCCTCAAACGGACTCATTTTGATGGAGGATTGGTAGCTGTTATTATAGGAAAATTCAGCTAAATGCAAGTAATCTTCCCACTTTGATGGTCTATCCATCACATACATTCTCAGCATGTCTTCCAAAATTTGATTTTTTCTTTCCGTTTGACCATCGGTCTGAGGGTGGTAAGCTGTACTAAAATTCAATTTAGTGCCCATACCCCCAAATAGCCCTTTCCAAAAGGCTGCTGTAAATTAGCATCTCTATCAGAAACAATCACCTTCGGAACCCCATGGAGCCTTACTACCTCCTTCAGGAACACATTCGCTACTTGAGCTGTCCCAAAGGTAGATTTCACTGGTATAAAGTGAGCAGCTTTTGTTAGAGTATCTACTACTACTATTACAAAATCATGCTGGTATTTGGTTTTGGGTAACCCTGTTATGAAATCCATGGAAACTGTGTCCCATTTCCATTCTGCAATCGGTAAAGGGTTTAAAAGTCCAGCAGGATGATGATGTTCAACTTTGACTAGTTGACATTCCATGCATCTACTTAAATATTCTGCTACATCTCTCTTCATTCCTGGCCAGAACAACTTCTTTTTCAGGGCTGTTAACATTTTCTGATATCCTAGATGTCCTGCATATGGTTGTTTGTGGTACTCATCCAAAATTTCCCTTTTTAAGGACTCTACATTGGGAATATACAATCTGTTTTTATAACAGATCAGCCCTTTTTGGTTTTGAGTGAAATCAGTTTTCTCCTTTTTCTGTAATTTCACCAGAAGTGTTTCATAATTTGGGTCTTGGTTTGCTACCTTATTCACCAAATCTTCTACATCAATCTGAGCACTACTTCCAATACTATTGATATTCTGACAAGCATTTCTTCTCAATGCATCAGCAACTTTATTTTCTTTCCCTCTAATATGTTTTATATCCATATCAAATTCACTTAAAAAGGACAGCCATCTGGCTTGTCTGGCATTCAAATCATTTTGGGAAAAGAAATATTTGAGACTAATATGATCAGTCATCAATGTAAATTTTTTTCCAAGAAGATAGTGCCGCCACATTTTCAAAGCATGGATAACAGCTGCTAATTCTAAATCATAGGCACTATATTTCTGTTCATGTATCTTCAGTTTCCTAGATTCATAAGCAATAACTGAATTTTCTTGCAAAAGAACTCCTCCCAATCCTTCTCTACAGGCATCTGTACATACCACAAATTCTTTATCAGGATCTGCAATCTTCAGTATAGGGGCTGTAGTAAGTTTCAATTTTAATTGGTCAAAACTATTTTGACATTTTTCAGTCCATTCAAACTTGACACCTTTCCTTTGTAATGATGTGATGGGATGTGCTATGGCAGAAAACCTTTCTACAAATCTGCGATAATAGCCTGCAATCCCCATGAATGATCTCACTGCTGAAACATCAGCTGGTACAGGCCATTCTTTTATAGCCTTTATCTTTTCAGGGTCAACAACAAGACCTTGTTCGGAAATAATATGACCAAAATATTGGATCTTATCTTTATAAAACTCACATTTGCTAAACTTGGCATATAGATGATTTTCCTTTAGAGTTTGCAATACTATCCTCAAGTGTTCTTTATGTTCCTCCTCACTTTTTGAGTAAACTAAGATATCATCTATGAACACAAGGACAAATTTATCCAAGTACTTGTTTAACACACTGTTCATTAGGCACATAAATGTGGCAGGGGCATTTTTCAAACCAAAAGGTAGGACTACAAATTCGTAGTGACCATACCTGGTTCGAAAGGCTGTTTTGCTGATGTCTTCTTCTTTAATTCTAAGCTAGTGATAACCAATTCTTAAGTCAATTTTCAAAAATACTGAAGCTCCTCTCACTTGATAAAAAAGATCATCAATTCTAGGCAAAGGGTATCTATTTTTAATGGTCAACTTATTCAGTTGACGATAATCAATGCACATCCTAAAATTTCCATCCTTCTTCTTCACGAACAACACCGATGCTCCCCAAGGAGATACACTTGGTCTGATATACCATTTATCTAAGAGTTCTTGAAATTGCATTTTCAGTTCCATCAATTCAGGAGGACTCATTCGATAAGGCGCTTGGGAGACAGGTGTTGCTCCCGGCACCAGATTGATTGAGAAATCAATCTCTCTGTTGGGGGGAAGATGAGGGATTTCCTTTGGAAAAACTTCCTTGAATTCTCTTATTACTGGTACAGCATCCAGTAATTCCTCTTTAGTTTTATGTTCTGTTTCTTCCACATGCACTGCATAAACTTGGTATCCTTTTCTAGCTGTTCTTTTTAATTGCAATGCTGAAATTTGTCTTATAGAAATAGGTTTTTGTTTCCCTTTGAGAATAAAAGGTTTCCCTTCCTCATCTACACAATGCAAAGTTTTATCCCAGCAGTTCATCAAGGCTTTCTTCTTTTCCAGCCAGTCCATTCCTATCAGTAGATCATATGACCCTAAGGGTAGAATGTTCAAATTCACTTCTATTTGAAACTCATTTAATTGGATTTTTGTTCTAGGCAGTTTATGTGTTACCTTTCTTTTAGTTCCAGTGGCCAGCTGTACCAACCATGACTGTTGAAATTTTTCAGTTTTTAAGTTACATTTTTCTACAATATTTGGACTAATGTAACTCAAAGAAGCACCTGGATCAATCAGAACAGTAACAGATAGGTCAGAAATATTGCCCTCCATTTCCACCATGGTTGCTTGATGTTCTGCTTGTCGATTTTCCAGGGCTGCACTGATAGTTGGTATATTTTTGGCTATATCATTTACTGTTGTCGCTTCTCGATCTCTCATGAGCATATGAATGTTTCGATGAGGGCAGTCCCTCAAAAGATGGGTCAGCAAATGCAACATTTGAGGGGTTCTCTTATTTTGACTATCCCTTTCCTTTTGTATCGTCTCCAATTTGTTTGGAAGTTAGCTGGTTGAGTGTTTGGCTTTCTTTGGATTGAGAGAACTTTTTTCCATTGCAGATTCGCTAAAATTTTTCAAATAAATAAGCTTATTTCTCCTTTGAAATAATTTTATTTACCTAGCTTTTCCTTGTTCATTTTTTTTTCTTTAATTCGTTGGTAACATAACTGGCTTTTTCTAATGTTTTCTGTCACATTGTTTTTGGTGACAAATTCAAATTTTTCTTTATAAAATCTGTGAGGCAAACAATTCAGAAACCTTTGTACCTTTTCCTTTCCTTCCCTTATGTAGGGTACATATCTCAGCAGATTTGTAAAATTAGTAACAAACTCATCAATAGTGAGTTGTCCTAGTCTAAGTTCATGGAATTCCTTTGCTTTGTCATCATAGTAACGTTCATTTAGGTAGCGGTTCTTGAACTTAACCTGGAAATCTTCCCAGGTGACTGTCTTTTCATCAATGGCATGCCCCATTATCATCTCCTCCCACCACAAGGTAGCCTTACCTTGTAGCTGGTAAACAGCTAATCTAGCCTTCAGATTGCTATCATATTTATAGACCTAGAAATACTTGATCATGTTCAATAACCAAGCTTCCGCATCTTCCTCCTTCTCCCCATCATAGGAGGGAGGCTTGATTTATTGGAATTCCCCCTGTAATTCCTTTACCGTGAATTCCTTTTTCTGTTTGTATTGATGCCTTACTGCATCCTCATCTTTAGACTCATCAGTTTTCCTCTTTCCGGAACCTTCGTCTTCTTGGCTATTCCGCGATGTTAATTCCCTGATGAGCTTTTCCTGCTCCTCACTGGCTAATGACAATCTGTCATTCTGGCTTTTTATCTCAGCCAACTCTTCTTGCAATTCCCGCAACAAAGCCATCATGGGTGCATTTGGATCTGGTGCATTATCCTCATCACACAAATCAACATAAATTTCACCACCTTCTTCCATTTCAGCACCACTGTACACACTCAACACAGATCAATGAAAATAAAAAAATAAAATAATTTTTTATTTTTTTATTTTTTTTCCACAGAATTAAATTTATACAGTGAATACACAGCAACAGTGAGCACAATGTCACCAGCCCAGTTTTATAATGTGGGCTCTGATACCATTTGTCACACCTCCCATTTTACCTCCAATTTTTTTTTTTTCATTCAGCTATTTCAGTGAATCCTAGCAAGGGATTATGCTTATTCCTTTACAAATGTGATCTGTTGAGGATCGATTCCCTAAATTTCGATTTATTTCCCCTGTGTCAAATTTGTTCCACTATACATAATAAAATGGATCTGAAACCCATATGACATTTAAATAACTTGTAATATCCATCACTATAATTATCATAACAAGGAATGGGTTATAAAAATTATATATGTTTATCCACTTCATAAATCCCACCCTTGTTGTAATTGTTTGACATATTCATAGACCATGAAGGGACGTAGATGGAATCGATTTGGTTTCACACATTTGCCACGATTTTAATTATACATATATCTATATGAAATTACGTAGAATTCTGTCTTTATGACTCCACGTACTCCAAGTTTTCACTGATGGATAGCATATAAGTCATGATGGAACGGACTTGACCTATGGTTATATCTCGGCGTACATGTTAATCAAGTCGATTTAATTGTTCACTCGTCCTTGTTTCGATTTCAAACAAATTCCATTGATTTGGCCTCCACGTACTATGAGCTTGTTATTTGATGCATCGTATGGTTGAATGGAGACGGAGAATCAGTCTCCACGTAAGCTCACAGATAGTTTTTGTTTCGTTTTTGGTTTCGCCACATAGGCAGTAACAAGTCTCTGCCCATTTTTTTTGTCACGTGGATTCGTTCCATGACGATCCAGGTTCCTCTCGTCACCTTACCTTGTCGACTACGCCAATTCTATAACACCGCCAGCTCAAATCGACATTTAATGGCATTACTCGTTGGGTTGGATATTGAATGCAGGTTGTACCTAGCTTATTAATACCTCGATCTGTGACTCCTTCCCTCAGATCTCGCCAGTTGGACGGCGTCGATTCATTGTGGCTTTAGGGTTTTTGTAAATCGATCCGAGTATAATTTCACATATGGCTTTGTTCAGGGTTCTTTTTGTTTTCTTTCTGCGCGTCGGTATTATTCATGACAGATAGATCTTTTTTGATGCCCTAGCTCTACCCCGAGCTCGGCTACCTCTTTGGCGTATCTCCATACCAGCATGACGATTCAGGTATGAAATTATTGTACCCGCTCAGTTCTTACTGTTAAATCATGGCTTCCTTCTGCAGATTTAATTTTACGCTCCTTTCGTTGAGCCCTTACGGTGATTGTTGGACTTAGATGTATCATATGCCGTTATTTTGTTCCAGGTGATTTGCATCCACCCAATTTTTACGATTTCATCGCGTCTCATATATTTCTGTGTTAGTTTGCAGAGATTTGTTGGTTTGCCTCTCATGCGTTAGAGGGTGCGTGTTGCATCCATTCGTTGGCATTTTCTTATGCGAATTCTCCAGAGCTCGTTCTGATCGAAGGCTCTTGTGTTCAGAAGTTATCCTCCATCTGAAACGCATCAATGGTTTCTCAGGGTTTATTACTCTGGCGCTGGCGCGACGCTCTGGTTCATTCCCATCTTGACCTGTGTAGGTCAAGCTCATACTAATTGGGTAAGGCAACTTTCGTTGTTCGATTTTGAGCATCCATTTTCATTATTTATTTACTGCTAACAATTTTTCTATCTCCTGTGTACGCGTACAGGCTCTGGATGGGTTTCAACTTCTACCTCACCAGGTACTATCATTTTTCTCAGACCTCCTTTTTGTCTTAGCGCACTTTCGTCCTACTGATCTCGTTTAGTAGTGGATTTAACCTGGGTCGTTGACTTGCGCAGGTAATGTAAGCCTTGCGTCTTGGTATCTTATATTGCCACAGAGAGTAATAGCGGCCTTGACGTTAACGTTGGCTTCGTTTTCCCCCACTTGCAGGTCGGTATTCACCGAACACTGGTTGAAGGGAATCTGTATAGCTCTATAGTGCTCGTTAGACAGCTTAAAATTTTTAGTTATGAGTTGTATAAATATGGACAATTCAATTGTTAAGTCTTGACTTGAATATTTAATTATGTCTACTCCAGTGGCATTTCGAGACAGTCCTCAAGCCACAGGGATTTATACTCGTTTCGATTTGTGTATATGTATATGTATATCTTGGTCAAAATGATAATCTCATAGATTTATATTACTTTGGATCGTTCAGCTCATGTTTATGTTATGAACCTCGAGAAAATTAATGCACTATTTTCTCTTCATATTACAATTCGGTTGCATATATTCTTATTCATCAGTTTTATTATAGTGTTTAATAATGGTTCATTCTGTCTATCCTTCTTGTATTTGTGAAGGCTTTCTGCCTGGTGTATGACATTCTCATACTGCACTAGTGTATAGTTTTACTAGTTGCAGTAGCTAAATCTCTTTAATACTTCTTGGAAATAGTATAACATATCACCATTTCTATTTTATACCCTTGTTATAAATTTGCACAACATATTTGTCAAATTGATCTACAGGCAGTGTATAATTATGTATCTCTCTTTTTATGTTTAACATACATATGTATGTACAATCTACTAGTTTACCTCCTTGACTTGGGTGCATATAATGGACTAGGGTACATAGACTTCAATATACTATGCTTTGGTGCATATGGATGTTGTTTATTTGCATAACTATCTTTTGTCTTTTCACTTTCTGTTCTCTAATATTAGAATGGTTCCATAATATAACTATCAATGCATAGTCTCTTGCAAATCAGTAGTTGTTTTCTTTTGCTAAAGTATTGGTTGTTTACATGCAAAATAAACTTACCATTGAGCTTCTAGTTATATATGAATTTTGTGCTGACCATAAGATCAGTCGATACAGTCTCTAATTTCGTTCTTTAATACACATTGAAATTTACAATTCCTCTTTTGCTATTTCCCAATTTAGTACTGACAACTCAGATTTCTCTCTCCCTTATATTTATACATATTAGAATCATGCTATGAAACAGAAGCAGATTAAAACCAATTTATAGATTTCTTTTGTGGAGAAATAAGTATCCTCAGATTTAAACCAACACTGGTTTAAAGATTCTGTTGGATTCTACTCCACAGATTTTAGTTCTACAACTATGCAGAATTTCAAGGGTGTATTCCTTATGATTGATTCTATTAAATGTAGAACTTATATTCTAATATACAATTAACTTTTATATGTAGCCAATTCATACTATATGAAGTAAACACACCAATAAATGTAAAGACATACCACTCATGCAATTGACCAACCTCCCAACCTTAGAGTCCTTATGTCTCCCAGAACTCACCCCCGAGCTGAGATCATCTCCTTGACATAGATCAACCCCTAATATGTACAAGAGCAGCTTATTTAAGCTATTGTTCCCCAAAGCATGTTTCTAATTTTGCGTCCAGAATCTCAGGATGCTTTCAACTTCATTTACACTAGGCTTCTCTAAGATTAGACTCATGAGCTGTTTTTATTCTTTTCCTCGACACTGCGACTTTTTACCTCTTCCCAACTACTTTCATATCTTTGGGGAAATTCAGATTTTCTAAAATTAAAATTTAAAATCAGAGCTAACTTCAAGGGATGCAGAAAGTTTGTGGGGAAATATTTGCCTCATCCATCCTCATGGATTTAGCAAGTGATCTCATAAATATCATTTTGATCTGATCTACACTTTACATTATTTTATTCATTTCCTCAATTAAATTTTTAATTACATTCACAAAATATTTATTCTTTGGGGTCCACTCCCCTTAGGATTAAAGTTCAAATGTCTAACTTTGAAATTCAGGCACATGGTGCAGGGGTGTTGCAAAAATAAATAAGAATTGAAGCATAACTAGCTATAAGCTATTACAATCATCATGATACCATTTACCCACGAATCATCAATCTATGTCTTTGTATTCAGACTGTTTCCTTCAAGGGATCATTGTGCAATTGGAACTACTAAATCTGCATGGACTAACAACACTTTATCTTCCACAATGTTAAACTTGAAATTTCCTTTTCTCAAGTCATCCTTCTTTCCTGCCATTGCTGTCATCAGCACACTTGATATCATGATTAGATAAAATATTAATAAAACAATAATCAATCTCTATTTGTGACACTTCAACAAATATTTGTATGCATGTATAAAACATAACCACATTGACATTAGTTTCCTTATTTAACATCATTTCACATGCATTAGTAACAAATAAATCAATATCAAGCATCCTCTTTCCACCAAGCACTAACAAAATCTTGCGTGCACTTTCATATTATTTCCAAAAGAAAGCTAACATACTATATAATAATACCGTGCATACAAATGCATAACAAGATTTTCAAGATAACTATCCCAACAAGAAATTTCTCTTTTTGCCTACTCTTATGTTTTATTTTCAAAATGGATTAATGCAATATATGTTATACTTATGCATGTGAATACATGTTCTTTTCCAAAAACATATTTTCCACCCAAGATCTATTCATAACGATTATTATGTATAACAATGCCAACTCTATTTCAAACAAAGTTAACATACAAGTTATAGTTTTGTGCATGCAATAGAATATCTTGTTCTTCCTGCATGGAAAACATATATTTCTTTCCAAAAGAAACTAGATAAATATTTCATGGAAAAATAAACACATTTATTTTCCAAGGGTCAAATGCATACCACTTATTATTTCATGCATGCAAAGTGACATTTCCCTTTCATCCAAAAGATATAGCCAATAAATATGCATAATATTCTCCCAAGATAAAGCTACTACCATATCTAATCCCTTTAGGTTTTCAAAATACATATTATTTTTCCCAAAAGAGGTCTAACACAATAAATATTATGTGATTTCATCTTCGTTTTCTCTAGAAATCTAATACTCAAAACTATATTTTTCACATGCATACAAGAATATATGTTTCTCTAAATAATATTACATAATAAAGAATGTGATTACCCTTTTTTCCTCTCCAATAATCTAATCCAATAATGCATACAAGGATATATTTGTCTCTTCTATTCATTTTGAAGAGTTTTAACACAATAATTATTTCCTTGCATACAATTATGTAATGTTCCAAACGAGAAAAAGTAGGCTCAGTATGGAATATCTTAATACATTCTACTATGGAATCATAGAAATATGGAATTACACCAATATATCTAAACCAGAGATATACTGGTAGGGTATTTACTAGATGCATTAGCTTCACAAGGAAGGGTGAAATCCAGAGGCTTCGTAGCTCATTCCAGACTTTGTCTATAGAGGAATGGTGAAACACAGAAAGTGTGGGAATGACACACTCTTCTTAGAGTTTTCTACTCTTAGGAACCTTATATCTACAGATCTAAACAATGGACCCAAAGAGAAGCAAAAACTAACCAAGGAAGAAGCGAGAAATTCCACTCTTAGGAAAATCTGCAATAGGCTCAAGGAGGACACTGTATAAGTAAGCCAGTGTAAAAATTACGTAGACTATGGATTGTTTCCCTTATTTTAGGTTGTGTGGGAACTCCGAGCAAAGTTTCAGCAAAAAGAAATGAGTTTATAGGGTTTAAACAGATCTCCCACAATCAACACTAGCTTAAAATCAGCTAAAAGAGAGAGCTGGTAAATAGAGAAACCCTCCTTCAAGAATTGCACAGTTTCTGTTGGAATACACTGTAAATCAGGAATTAGACTCTTGTTATAGTATGGCATCAAGAAATCAGATCTATAATCAAGTTACTTTTTAGAAGCATTGGATTTACTTGAAGCAAGAGCAAGAATCCTTCAGAAATAATAGCAGAAACAAATGGAAAAGCTGCAGAAAGACTTGTAAACATTTTATATGAGGAGCTTCAGCTGCTCTAGGTTAATATTCATATATACAACTGATATATTGCTGAAACATCAAATCCATACCAGATCTGGAACTACTCAGCCTTATTAACAAGATCCCCTTGGGGTTTCATCAAAATAATGCATAAATAAGTGTAGATCTAGCTTTTAATACACTGAAATTTTTATTGCAAATAAATTCAATCATTATAGAATCATGACCCATATGCAAAAAAAAATATTTTCAAAGAATATGGTTACTTATCTCTTGCTGCATGCTTGGAATACTCTCTTCCTCTTCCTTGGATTCATTCTCCATGTATTCTCCCCTTCTATTTCCCTCATAGTCTTATAATAAATAGAATTAATAGAATGGAATATATTTTATAAATCATAAAAGTATTCCAACTTTTTTCTAAATCATAAAATAATTCCATCTTTTCTAAATCATAAAAGAATTCCAGCTTTTCTAAATCATAAAAGTATTCTAGACTTTTTTTAAATCATAAAAGAATTCCATCTTTTCTAAGTCATAAAAGCATTCCATCTTTTCTAACTTACAAAAGAAATCCATAAATCTGTCATGTTTTTATTTTTAAAGCTATATTTGTTTTTTTCCTTGTGAGAAAAATATCCCTTATCCATACTTGTTCCAAATCTATTACTCATTGTTTCTAAAACCAAACCATTACTCATTATTTCTAAAGCTCATAAAATATACCAACTTGGAAATATAATTTATTTCCATAGAAGAATTTAAATTATTCTAAATAAAATAATTAAGAAATAATTCTTCCAATATTCTTATAATTAAGAATTGCAAGAATATTCTTCATGTAATATCAACATAGTAATTAATAATATCTAATTATTTAATAACCCTCATTTTATGAGAGTTTTTATAGTGGCTTATTCGAGGGATATTACAAACCCCCCCTCCCCTTAAAGAGAACATCGTCCTCGATGTTCTTTTCTTGTTGAACATTAACCTTTAATTTTCATTAGCAATGATTTAGGAAATGTAAAATAATACTTAAATCACAATACTTTCACGAAAACCCAGGGTTCCCTTAGCCCTTTAATCATCAAAATGATCAGAAAAAATCTATCAAGTGCACGTTGCATTATATATAGGGGTTACACTTGTCCTTCTCTCCCACTAGTGTTTTTTGAAAATGATTGTCTTTCTCTCCAACAACAGTTTCAATAAAATTCAAACTCATTTCATTTATCTCCAACCATTTCACTTGAAAATTACAATATTTCTCTCCCACAGTAATTTCATTCAAATTTAAACTCACGGCATTAATCTCCAGCCATGTTCCTCTAGTATGTTAGGAATTTAAAGTTCAATAACTCGTTATTTTATCTGAAATGAGTTATTTCAGTCGCCTATATATAGAAATTTATTTCCTCTATGCATGTATATAGATAATCCATGTTCATTTTCTCATAAAAACACAACCTATTTCATCGAAATTGTTGCTAAGATAATTTAATATATCATGCATGAAGAACTATAACACATGCAACAACTTTGAGTCATGGAATTTACAGTCTATTCTAACATCCAACATATTTAGACAATTTTAAAATTAGTAACAAAACATAGACATAATTTCATCTAACCGTACTTAATTTCTGGGAGCTATTGAGGAACCGAGCATATTCCACCCAACCGTGAACTATCTCCAATAGCTACCCTCCGAGCTAAGATCTATTTTCCACTAGAATCAACAACCTCATTGATTCGTTGGTGATTTCTTCCCAGTAGATTTTTAGCAGCGTCCTGCTTTAAGGTCTGCCAACCTTTTTTCCTAGGCCTTTTTGTTTTATATTTTTCGAAAAAGATACTCTTCTTTTTCTTTAAAAAATGCCTTTCTCTCCTGCTATGCTTCATTTTACCCCACTTAGTATTTATCTCCAACTAATTCATTAACATAATATTTCTCTCCCATAATGTTAATATTTCCTCTTTATTATTTTCTCCTAGGGATTTTTAGGAGACTTTAGGGAAGGTCCATGTTGAACTTAACCACCAATAGCTTTTCATAAGCTAGCAAGAAGTATTATAAAACTTTAGAGTTATTTCCTGAATACCCCAACCAAAGTATTCATTAACTCAATAATAAATTAAAATGTTACTTCATTAGCTCAGTCCCATCATAGCTTCCATAGTCATTGAATCCAATAAAAATTTGATGTCTAAAAATAGTCAATGTCTAAAAATCCAATGTGATTTACATAATTTTCCATTTGCATATTATCATTAAGGAAAAGGAACATTTATGTACACCATGCATCTATACTTGACCCTCAACATGGGTCTGAAAATTTGTCAAAGTACATTGACAAAAATTCATCACATGTAATATAGGTGGTATACATTCCAAATTTCCACCTAACAATAATCATGTAACTTAGAAAGAATACATTAACATATCTTGCATACCATAGCATTATACTTTATTTAAGGTCTCACCTTAGCAACCATCAATGTTGTAGAGAACTAACAGTCCCATTGAACACTAGGACACAAAATGTGATTTTTTCTTTCCTTACCATTAGCGTGCAACCATGTAAGCAACAACCATTGAGGAATTTTGGGAAAATAATTTGCAATCATGTAATCTACAACCGCTGCAGACTTTTATCAAATAGTGTGCAAGCATGCAATCTACGATGAATTCGACATTCCAACAAACAGTTTGCAAGCATGCAATCTACATCCATCTTGGAATTATAAAAACAATTTGCAAGCATGCAATTTATGGTCAATGAGACATTCTACCAAATATTTGGCAAGCATACAGTCTACTGCCATTGGGGGACTAGTTAGCGTTCGTGAAATAAATTTCCTTAAATATTTTTAAACTATTAGAGAGATAGTAAAACTAGAATTTATAGAATAGCATGAATCATATTCATATCATCAATGGTAAAATTCCTGCCAACAACACAACCAACAATCCCTACAGGAGTGTCTAATTAGAAAAATCGACCAAATTATGGATCCAAGTCTAAAAATAACTTTTTCTTAGAATCAACATGAGGGTTACATGAGCTCAAGGTCTAAATACCGATTGATGTTAAGATGAATCATATGAAATTATTTAAAAAAACAAAACTGTGGATCTCAATTACCACTTTTTGTCGAACACATGGAATGAAAACTTTCCTCTACAACTCTAAATGAAGAAAGAGAACCCACAATTATGCTACTATGATTTTTTCATTGAATTTAAGTTCACTATGTGAGTTCTATTTCACTCGTTGCTTATTTTTAACAACTAAAGAGTTTCGTTCAAATATATATATATATATATATATATATTGTTTTCCACATTCCATTGTCCTCTTCAGGGTCAAACCCAACTTCTATATTATTTAGTTATCACACCAACCATACGTGTATTCATTATTTATAGGTAGTGCATGATAAATTTAGCCATGTTTTCCATTCTTTTTTCTTATGCACCATAATCATTTTTCTCATATTATGCATGCAAGGTTGGTAATTAATCTGCAATATAAACAGTGAGTGCTCAAGATGGTTCATAGGTACAATAGAAGTTTTATTGTCTTTTATCCACATCCATATTAAAATTTCATGAGCACAACTTTTAAAGAAACATTATAAATGTCTACTCTTTCATGCAGTCATTAATCATGCAACATGCATCTCATGTTAATTGTAGTATACTACAAGTTTAATTAAAATCATACCTGAGATGATGCCCACTAGAATCATACCTCTACTTCCTTTTTGCATAACGATTCCCAAAAGGCGCCAGTGTTGCAACCTTTTGCTCTGATACCATTTGTAACATACCCCGATAACCTCGCAGAAAAATACTTAGAGTTAGGAAATTTTTTCAACATTTACGAATGTGTAACTTTATAAATTACTTTTTATATTTATGCATTAACCATTTGAATAACCATCATCATCACATAGATAAATATTTAGTAAAAATAATAGTGAGTTACACAGCCCTTAATTTTCCTTGTGGTAGCATATTAACTTAATTTTCCTGCTATAACTATTCATCGATCCCATGATCATTTTAACTCAATTAGTAAATAACCTAATTGATAATATAACATCACATCATGAAAGAAATTAACATCATGAAAAGGACACAATGAACAATCACATCATTAGACACCGATATACCCTGGAAACCCCATAGGGTGAAAACCAGCAAACGTTTAATTTTATTATTAAACGCTCGTGAGGGTTGTCACCCCTCACTCAATGGTTATAAGGGAGTCCATCCCTTTACCATTGTAATAAAAATTACATAGAAAAATAATCTTAAATGAAACATAACTAGCTATAAGCTATTACAATCATCATGATACCATTTACCCGCGAATCATCAATCTCTGTCTTTGTAGTCAAACTATTTCCTTCAGTGGATCATCGTACAATTGGAACTAGTAAACCTGCATGGACTAACAACTCTTTATCTTCCACAATGTTAAACTTTAAAATTCCTTTTCTCAATTTATCCTTCTTTCCTGCCATTGTTGTCATCAACACACTTGATATCATGATTAGATAAAATATTAATAAAAAATAATCAATCTCTATTTGTGACACTTCAACAAATATCTGTATGCATGTATAGAACATAACCGCATTGACATTAGTTTCATTATTTAACATCATTTCACATGCATTAGTAACAAATAAATCACTATCAAGCATCCTCTTTCTAACCAACACTAACAAAATCTTGCATGCACTTTCATATTATTTCCAAAAGAAAGCTAACATACTATATAATAATATTGTGCATGCAAATGCATAATAAGATTTCAAGATAACTATCCCAACAAGAAATTTCTCTTTTTTCATACTCTTATGTTTTCTTTTCAAAATGGATTAATGTAATAGATGTTATACTTATGCATGTGAATACATGTTCTTTTCCAAAAATATATTTTCCACCCAAGATCTATTCATAATGGTTATTATGTATAACACTACCAACTCTGTTTCAAACAAAGTTAACATACAAGTTATAGTTTTGTGCTGCAATAACATTTCTTGTTATTCCTACATGTAAAACATATATTTCTTTCCAAAAGAAACTAAATAAATATTTCATGGAAAAATAAACACATTTATTTTCCAACGGTCAAACCCATACCACTTATTATTTCATGCATGCAAAGTGACATTTCCCTTTCATCCAAAAGATATAACCAATAACTATGCATAATATTCTCCCAAGAT